>OZ018327.1:160714093-160896593 GCA_963969495.1 Ceratothoa steindachneri
TCCAGAATAAAGTTTAGTAGTCTCTCCCCAGCTTTATTTGACGTTAGGTTACTATAATTAACGTTTGGATAGTTAAAATCGCCGCAGACTAATGTGGTTCCTTTTCTAACCCAAGATGAAAGCATATCAAAGAGTGCAGCATCTTCTCTTTCTATTTGCGATGGAGGACGATATATGACGGCTAAATTAATTTTATATTTTGCATTACAACATAATTGGATTAATAGGGCCTCACTTCTCATATCTGCCGTAGACGAGTCGATCGTTATAGCGTTTAAGTCATCTTTTATATACACTAATACGCCCCCTCCTCTACCAGTTTGTCTATTTGTATAATGAATTTTATAACCTGGTATATCAAATTCGCAAACACTGATCCCCGAATGTGTATCTATCCAAGTCTCGCTTAAGAATACGAGATCGTAGTCTCCCTCTAGAATTACGGCTTTTATTTCGGCAAGTTTATTTTTTAAGCTACGAACATTTGAATATATACATTTCAATTTGCGCTTTAGGTGGACTCCTCTATCACACGCGAATCTGTTCCGTTTCCCTGCTCCCCAATACTCATTGCCCCTTCAAGCGAGGAACGGTCTGGCGCATGGGCATCACGTGGCCCCGCAACTCTCCTACTTAATATGCTACGTACTGACTGGTCTAAAATCCTACCCAGCCGACTGTTTCCCACATCGCTTAAATGAATTCCGTCCGTTTGATAAAGTGAAGGTTGGTCTTGGAATTTATCCCAAACGTTAAAGAAGCTAACTCCAGTATCGCGACACAAGCGCTTAAGGCACTCGTTCGTATATATAGCACGGGACTGCAGACGCAACGTGGATTTTAGTCGGGGTAAAATGCCAATTATTCCTACGTTATCCGCTTTAACTTTCGCAGTATGAATCAGAGTCTTAGCGCGGTTTACTATTCCTTCTGGGGTGCTGTCGTATCTGTGCACATCATTCCCCCCTACGAGCGTGAGGATCGTACGCCCGTCACGTGTTTGGTCCAATTTTTCAATTTCACTAACTACTTTATCTATGCGGCCACCAGGAAAGCAAAATCGTTTTCGTTTTGACGGGTTTCGCGCTGTGAATTCCGGCTCTTGGTTTTTAATTAGAGAATCCCCAATTAGTACAGTTTCTTCTTCCCCTTCGATAGGAGTTAGCAGTGCGAAGGGGTTTGAGCATGGTAATGTGAAATGTTGTTCCCTCGATGGTCTAGCCCCATTTCTAACGGGCCTAAATTGCGAATCTTGGGGTCTATATTGTGAATCCTGGGGTCCAAACGAGTTCAAAATCCTTTGTTGCTGGTCAACAATTGTCTGATGACTCATACGAGTAGGCCGATTGTCGCGATTTCTATTTTCCCTCCCACGCATGTCATGAATGGTAGAATTTAGACTCGAATTTAATTCGTCGACTTTACGGTTGGTCGATATAACGTCCCTCGCGACGGAATTTAGTTCTAATTTAATTTCGCTAATCGCGTTAGCAAACTTACGCTCCAACGCATCGTTTAACATACAAAAACGGCAAATTCTAGTTTGTTCCATGTTAGAAGGAACGTAAATTTCCTTATTAAAGGAAGCCCCACAACTCGAACATTCAAACTTGATCACGGGCATTGTCGATTTCTAGAATACGTATGAAGATAAATAAAATTAACACAGCGAATAAGACGGCCAATCTTTTTAATACAGCGACTAATATTATATGAGCGCAGGAAGTATCTATAATTATTAAGTTACTCAGAAAACGAAATTTATGGGCACAGATGAATTAAGCAGGAGCACAGAGATAACACGTCTTTTCAGTGAGGACTCAGCGGGCGGAATGAGGACTCAGCGGGCGGAATGATTTTTATTTCAGAGGCATCGAAAAACTAGTTGAACGTTGGGAAGAAGTCGTAAATAACAACGGAGAATACATTATTGATTAAATTGCATATTTTTATCAATTGAAAATGAAGTTTTTCCAAAATTGTTAATGGTAATGAATAAATTTGATAAAACCGCAAGAACTTATTCCTCAACCCATTAATAAAACACAGCCCAAGAACAATAATAATGTAATATATAGTATACCTTGTTTGGATTGTAATTTATTCTATGTAGGTTAAACTTCTAAAAATATCTCTGTAAGAATTAGGAAAGATCAAAATGCAGTATCTAAGGGATATACAAATAATGCCTTAGCCGTCCACAAGCTTAAGATGGGTCACCAGATTAAGTGGTCAAAAGCAGATACCATAATGCATATAAATGATTTTATTAGCAGAAATATCTGTGAATCGTTTATAATCTCCAGCACAAAAGAGAGAAATGTAAATATTAGCCTCGGTTTGTTTTCTTTAGTTCCAGTCCTATCTTTCTTCCTCAAAAAAAATCTGACCTTATACGAAAAAAATTTCTTTGTATAAATAGTGTCTCTCTATTTCAAAAACCATTGTGAGTTTGAAAATGTTATTAAGATAACGAAAGTACTAGCTCCGATCAATCTTTCTTTTTCCCTACGTGGTACAACCAAACATTTATACTTATTCGCGTGTTACCTCTGCTGATTTTTACCCATATATATATATATATATATATATATATATATATATATATATATATATATATATATATATATATATATATATATATATATATATTCATTAGGTTCTCCTGTTGAGCTTTAATTTAGTTTGCAGGATGAAAACGGTTTTTTTCAGTACTAGAAGGTAGGTGAAACTTTAACCCGAAACATTGTACATATCACGTAAACTAAATGAACTTTCCGTTTCACATCCTTTCATTAATCCTGCAAACTATATATATATATATATATATATATATATATATATATATATATAAGGGTCTTTCAACAAGGACGCTCGAGCTTTGTCAGGTGATAGTGGCCATGTTGTTAAAGTGACACCTGGCAACCTCACTGTGAACTGTCCAGTTATAGCGTTGGTTATAGCGTTGAACAGCGTGTGCAAATCATCAAATGTTATTATCAAAATCAGTGCTCTGTTCGGCAAACATTCCGTGCATTACGTGATTTCTATCCTCGCCATAGCAACGAGGCCCATTTTTAGATGAATGGATTTCTGTACAAGCAAAATTGTAGGATTTGGGACGATAACAATCCACATGAGATACACCAGCACCAATTGCATCTCAACAAAGTCACTGTTTGGTGCGGATTTTCGTCTAACGGAATCATCAATACATATTTTTTTTGAGAACGAAGATGGGATTGCTATAACCGTCAACGGCGAGACCTACAGATCGATGATAAGCAACTTCTTCTGGCCTCAACTGGATTATATGCCTGATATGGATACTGACGACATGTTATTCCAACAGGACAGAGCTACGTGCCACACTTCGCACACCACGATAGACATTTTGCACCAGCGATTTCAGGGCAGGGTCATGTCGCGCGATGGCCACGTCAACTGGCCACCGAGATCATGCGATTTAACGCCATTAGACTACTTTCTTTGGGGCTACCTTAAATCGCAGGTCTATGCGAATAATCCGCAAACAGTTGATGTCCTCAAAGTCAACATAACGAACACCATCCAGCAAATTCAGCCAGATTTATGCGACAAAGTCATCAAAAATTGGGCCTCTCGAATACGTTCCACCGAGCGAAGCCGCTGCGGACATTTGAACGACGTCATATTCCACACTTAATGCCATAAAATGAACTTTCAAATTTAAAATAAATTGAGTGCATATATCGTATACAACTTGTTTTATTTACATTTAAAAATTGAGTGACCTTATGGAAAGTCCCTTTACAATGAAACTACTTTTTGAGCACAAAGTTTAGTGAACCAGAACTAGTTTCGGTATGAAGTTTTCCATGCCATCATCAGCAGTTAACTGAGAGAAACTGACAAAGAAAACAGAAATACTGAAATATACAGAAGCCGGAAACTGACATTAATCATAGAATGAGGGGTAATTTGAAGTTTTACATGTCAAACTCCAAATTACCCCTCCTTTATGTGGGAGAGACCGGAAGGTCATTAAATAAACGTATTTATGAACATAAGGGGGATATTCGTAGAGCAAGCGATGCTTCTAGTAATTTCACCCATGTGAAAAACACCAACCACATAATTAATTTCCCTAGTGCTCAAATAGTTACCAATGTAACGATTTTAATAAAGGAAAAATTATCGAATCTAAATTAATCAAAGAAATCACAAACTTTAATCTCTCAGAAGGTCAACACAAATGTAGCCGCTATGTATCTGACCTGACCTCATTTTAAAAAATATTGTTAATCACCTAAAACTAACACCTCCTGATTAATGTCAGTTGCCGGTTTATGTATATTTTAGTATTTCTGTTTTCTTTGTCAATTTCTCTCAGTTAACGGTTGAAGATGGTATGGGAAACTTCATACCGAAACTAGTTCCGGTTCACTAAACTTTGTTCTCAAAAAGTGCTTTCATTAACAATAATTTACTCGCTATATATATATATATATATATATATATATATATATATATATATATATATATATATATATATATAGCGAGTAAATTATTGTAAATTTTTATTTATCAAAGGAGGCCCACTGTCTAACTTGGAATCAGAACTCCAGGCTTATACAACGTAGATACCTGTATATTTGATGTAGCCACTTGCTTGACCTGGATAGAGGAGCGTCTCCCAGCAGTGCTTGACCGACCAGCCATCGTCCACTCATCCGTGGTATGATCAGGAAAGTGGAGGGTGATCACCCCATCCCTCTTGGCTCCTATATGGAATGATGGTTTCAACATGCCTGCTCTCTCCTAACTCTTTTTTCCTTTCTATATCTCCCTTTCTTTTCTATTACTTTCCCGCCCAAACGGTTGTTGTTCCCAAATTCTCATATATACGCAACCACAAACGGTTGTTATGTGTAGCATGAAAACAATGCTGCAGCTAACATTTCGTTCTCAATATATGTAGAACGATCTGCGGTTATTTGTCTTCAACACGTTTTCACTTCCTCTATCTTCCTCACTTTTCTCTTTAGATGTCTTCTTTCAAATTTTCTAAATGATAATACCGCTGGCTTTCGCTTTAATTTTTGCTTTAAAAAAAAAGCTTATAACTAGGGACCAGATAAAAATATTTCTCCTTTACAATTTTCTTACAGTCCTGGTATCTTCCTTTATTTACTCGTATGGCTTTCAAAAAAAGTTGGCTTCCAGCTCTCTGCTTTTGGATCTGTGCAATTCCCTAGAAATTCATTAACTACACCGCCAAATTGGGGTATTACTTTGTGAAATGACTCATTTTCCGACTATAGTCTTAATTTCAGTTCCTACTAGCATTCAAGTATGGTATCAGATTGCTTTTGAGCATGAGGGGAATTTCAAGAAAAGCAGTTTAAGGAGAAACCAAAAATACAAAGGAAAATACGACTTTGCTTGTCCTCATCTATGTAGTTTTTGTTAAAAACTTGGGGTATTTATTCTTAAAACACTAATATTTTGATGTTTTTTCTTTATTCTTACTTCTCTCTCCTTTTGTTTTATCCAAGATTAATGGCTAAAGGATAGAATTTTCATGCCAAAGAAAGGCTGTTGGCAGAAATTGGGCCAAATAATCCTCAATCAGGTGCAAACTATATTATGACCGTAAAATATTAATAAGGTGGCTGAAGTTACTTTATCAAAACAAACAGTAACCAGGTATGGAAAAGTTCTTTTAAAATGTATTCGAGCAATAGGAACATCTCATCCCAAATCCAACGTGTGGACACGCCCTGGTCCCTCGCCAACTCCTGACTCACTGTCTTGTGGATGTCCTTAACTGGACAAAGAATACGGGAGTCAACCCCTAATGCAAAATCTGCTGTGGAGACCCGCACTAGACGAGCGTTATTAGACCACCTTGCCACCATCTCAACTATGGAGTGCGAAGATGAGGAATGCACACCACCTTCCCACTATAAGCATCGTTTGACCAAGTTTCTCTCTATGCCCAACTTATTTTTTCTAAGGGCATGAAGTGGAGTCATCGCTGAAATTGACCGACAACTTACTACTATGCCGAAACCTTTATCATTGACCCCCTGGGTGTAACTGAGAAATTTTAGCTAAATTAAAATTTAGTTTGCAACTGAAATTTCTCAATTCGGATAGGTTTAAATTTCATTTATAGCGAGAGATTGAGCAAAATAACCTGGGGGATGGGGAGGGGGGTCGGCATGCATTTGCAGATGGCTTTGATATTTTTATGATACGTAAGCGTGACTACTTATCCATCACTCTATTGATTTCCAGCTTTAATTTAAAGTTCTACCTTTATCTGCAAATGAGGAAAGGACCTTAGCAAATAATTTGCAACATTCTTAAAGCTCAAATTTAAAAGTTGGAAATTGGAGGCGTTCTTCTCTGGTGAAGTTGCTCTATATATTAGGCTGTTTTTAATCTTAATCTAATTATTTTTTAGCTTTTGTAATTACACTAAGATTTTTTTGGTAATATGCTTCAATTCGTTTGCATATAAAGTTTTATTTATTTCAAGAATGAACGGATCGTTTGCGTTAGGCCAACTTAAAGTAGTTCCAAGAAAAGGCCTCGGCGTGGGATTTGCTGTGATTCATCGGTTGAGGGAATTTTTCGTCCTGATTTCGTGAGGTCTTTTAAGTTCTATTCACAAGTATATATTTTGTAAAAGAATTTCCAGCAAATTTGAGATATTACTTTCAGCCCATCTTTTTCTAAAATTCTCAAAATATGTTCGGTGCTTCATGTGAAACTGATTAAATGCTCAACGCAGTGTCTTCCTTCTGGTCGTTCATAAGCCCCGAGTCTCTTTTGGAACACAGGTAATGAACAAATCTCGCATCTTCTTAACAATTTTGATCATTTTTCAAGCGATAAACTCTGCCTCTTTGAAAAGTACGCGATTTGGGAGCAAACCTCGTGCTGGGTATAAGCTGCTCTACATCAAACCTACAAAGGCTTCGATCTAAGTCTCCAGAGAAACATTTAATACTAACAATTCGTACGTGTCTTTTGGGTTTCGTAAAGGGATCCGTCCATTGGTAATGCAGCCAATGGGTAAAAATACGAGCTATGAGACAGAGAAACCTTCCCCAAATGCAAATCCCAAAGGTATACTGACCCTTGTTCATGAAAAACTTGAAGATTTGAGGACCAGGTGTCTGAAGGCATTTTCAGAAGACATACGAAAAACCAAGATGAAGGTAGAGTCTCACTATGATGTCATTTGGGGTATGTCTCTTCAAAGAGTCATAGCAGATGAAGAATAATTTTTGAAACAAACAGCGGACATCTTTAACCGTTCATTTAATTCAATTTTTGATCCAGAATTGACAGCCATCAACTAAAATTTTTATTTCAGGAATATCATGGATACTATTCCCAATAAAGGTGACTGGCTACAGGAAGATATTCAGACATGATTAAATAATTACTAAGGTATTCCGTATTGTGTCGAGGCCCAGGCTACATAGTCTTTCCGATGGTAATCAAAAAAACAAATTTAATTCCTTTGGGTCCAAAATAATTAGTTAAATTATCAAGCCCACACATGCATGTAAAGTACATTTTAATGTAAACTAGTGGGTTTAGAAGACCGTTCTCTATCAACCGATGGCCAATATAGATTTCGAATGGAAGCAAAAATGGATTTAAATAAAAAAGTGATTCAAGCTGATAATCATCAAGGCTAACCTTGAAAACAGCGAAAAAAAAGTATTCGAAGCTTATCCTCTCCTCAAGCTGGAAAAGATACTCCTTTGATTACAAGAACCAGGTTGACCTACAAAAGAGAACACTAGAAAAGACTCAAGATGGTTTTTCGTCGTCACAGCTGGTACGAATTATCCTTAGTGATATCATATAGCGATTTGAGTATGAGTTGAAATGCTCAAGATCATGTATATATTGTCTACATAATAGGCAAGTATAATTTTAATTTTTTCATGAACCATTGCAACTGATAATGGTTCCGACGAGATGTGTGGTCCAAACCGAAGAGGTAGAAGAAAGATGGAAAATGAAGCAAAGCATAGCGATATTTTCAAATGGATGAAACAAATGAATCAAGAGACAAGTAAAAAAATATCACGCTATATTCTTAAGCACCACAATTAATACCGTTCAATATTGAGGCAGATGAAAGAGGTGACTAAGATATTAAGAAGAGACAAAAATAAATATATATTTATAAACGCAAAGATTTCGGTGTTTTCCTTCTTCACATATTCGCTGTTTCAATTTGGATGACGATTTCAAGAATGGGCATCAACTTGGCGACCACTTATCGCGTCCCTCCCACCGTTCAATGCATTAGAGATCCTTCTTTCTTTCTTTTCTTCCTTCCTTCCTCCCTTTCTTTCGTTCTTTCTTCCTTCTTTTCTTTCTTCCTTACTTTCTTTTCTTTTTATTTCTTTATTTCATTACTATTAGAGATCCTACCTTCTTTCTTTTTCCTTCCTTCCTCCCTTCTTTCTTTCTTTCTTTATTTCTTTCTTTCTTTTCTTTTATTTCCTTACTTCTTTACTATTAAAAATCCTTCCTTTCTTTTCTTCCTTCCTTCCTCCCTTCTTTCTTTCTTTCTTCTTTATTTTCTTATATTTCCTTACTTCCTTACTATTAGAGATCCTTCCTTCTATCTTTTTTCCTTACTTCCTCCCTTCTTTTCTCTCTATTTCCTTTTCTATCTTACTTCCTCTTTCTTTCCTTTTCTGGACTTTCTTGCACGGGACTACTCAATTATTGTGGCTTGAAAGTTGTTCTCGCTGTAGGTTTAAAGCCTTCTCCCTAAAGAGCCCAAGCGGTCTGAGGAAGCAGAGATGTGATTTCCTCTCGGGGGGGAGCTTCAATCAACAGCAATGACATTTCCATCTCTGAAGAACGACGGTTGGGTCACCTGATTAGGCAGTCCGTTCCTTCCCTTCTTTGCTACCAACTATGTTATTTTCATACCTTTTCGTTTCTCTTTCAGTTTTTTTAGTTTATCATTTTGTTTTTATATAAATATAACAATTTTTTTATATATAGATATCCTAATTGTATAGGCAGATGAATGTGGGTAATTTCTAATGTTAATTTTAGCAATTAAAAATAAAGATGATTAAGCGAATTTTCTTCGATTTTCAGGTTTGGTGTGGAACTTGTGATGGCAGTCTTAGTGAAAATAGACATTTGCTTTATTTATGGTGGTTCATCATCAATCTCTACTGGGAATCCGAGAAATATTTGCTCTTAATGGACCAAAACTGAAAGCGATCGAAGCCAATATGAATCGACGACGGCCCAGAACTATCTCCTTCTCTTATCCGCACTCCCAAATCGAGCGGCAGATCGACAGTTTCCTGGAAACCTTTAAACGTAGAAGCGCTGCTGCTATGGAACGAGCACAGAGCCTCCAAGGGGGCCCAGGGGGGTTAGTTTCCACTACTCCGGAAACCCCCATTACACAAGAAACGGGATTACACTCCCCACAGAAGACTCCCAAAATCTCCTTCCTTATCCCGCGAAGAAAAGTGCGCTGGAAGTGGACTCAAGGAGTAACCAGGAGTCGCTCTGGATTAAGTGTAGGGTCCTCTGAGAGTGACTCCAGTTTGGGGTCCTTTGATTGTCCAATGCACCGATCTCTTCCCCACTCTCTGGGGAATTGGGTGGATGCCTCGGCAGAAGATGTCTCAGGTTAGTTACTACGAGTGGTTTTGTGTGTGAGGTGGAAACTGATGGGATCCAATGAAAGTGTGTTACTTCATCGCCTAAAAATAATGTAAGACAAAATAGTTAAAGAGAATTTGATTATGATATGAAATGTTCTCTGCCTCAGTATCTAGTGTCGCCTAGATTTTCTATTGATTTGGTTGTCATCTTCAACTTAATTGTCTTTTCACTTTCTGTTGTCACCCACAAGGGGGTGAATTGTATAGGAGGAGCAATACCACCCTTACAATTAAACCTTAGAGTAGCGGCACGCTCTCCGACCCAGGTGCATCAAGAGAAACTGGTACTCTCTCTAGGGCTTTCTTATGCAACCCTTAAATCTCCCACTATCTTTACCCCACCTGTTTGGACACAGCAAATGGTTGTAGAACGTTCTTAAAGGGAGACTGTTGTTCTTCTGATTTGCCTGACCTACTGCTCCATTGCTCGGTGTAGTGGTCCGGTTCAATTGCAGCATTTATCTCTAATTCACGAATGAGAGTGAATAGGGTTGCGCCATTTTTTTATAACTCAGGCTTAACATGCTATCGTTAATGATGTTCATACCATCCATATTTGCCGTGACAACAGTCAATGATGTATTAATCTTTCGTTACTATCATTTGCAATTGCAATTTTTCTGAGATTTATCCACTATAGGAATTCTTCCCATTATTTCCCCCCTCGTTCATCTGAATGGTCTTAATAGTATTGAGTTCTGACGCATTAACTTGCAAAAAAGTTCTCTTTTTACATATTCGTGATGGTGCGAATGTGCTTTTTTGAATATTCGCTAATATGAATATTTTATTTTCACTGCAATGGTTAATATATGTCGTATCACAATTCGGGTAGAATTTCGTTCATAGACTGACCATTTAATATATTATTTGGTGAGTGATAGACTATTTAAGGTCGGTAAACATTACGATCGGCGGCGCGAACGATGGGACGTAAACTATTTCGTCCGTGTTCCAATATGTTTCACCTCTTTGGAGTAAATTCAAGGAGACTGCTCGTGGGGGGTTTAAACACTGCGTGGGGACATCCTACGATGATCCTGAGTTTCAATCAATTGGAGTGTCTGGTCCCCAGTATATAATCATAATTGTTTATAGAATAATGTTCTGACGTTTTTTTTAGCGTTTTTATTTAACCAAACGCGCATGAATATTCATGCGCGGGTGAACGAAACATACACGCCAAAAAATACACTTTTTCGGGCGCGCCGCTGATTTTCATGTTTACCTTAAGGTCTAGTTATAGATAAACTAGATAGGATATTTACTAATAAATAAAGTATATTTATTATGGCATTTTTAGCAGTAGTATCGAAATATTTTGAAACAGATTTGTTTCGAAAGAGAGTTGCCAAATATTCCTAATCTGTTCCTTTTTTTCCAGCGGATTTAACTCTATATAGTTATTTAATTTGTAATCATGGTCTTAAGGTCTTAAGGTCAGAAAAATTGAGAGCAAGCGACTTAGGTTTGTTGACCTAGTTTTAGGAATTTTTCCCCCCTCACATTTTGCGCTACTATTGTCTTTCTTTTCTGTTTATTCACTTTTTTCTTGTTTTGTTTTGGCTTGGTTCTTTTTACGTCTAGAGAGAATGTCAAAACTTTCCACGTTATAACAAAGTTCTAAAAATGGTGGTTTCGTTCCCGAATAGAAATTTAGTTTAATGATATTTCAAAATCTAAAATATTTAGAATTTTATTGAGGAAATCTACAGTGATATCTTATTGGGTCAGATAACAGATCCTGCATTTAATATAGGTTGATTTAATATACTAAACGAGTTCAGTATACTAGTACCAGTGTCCAGCAGGATAAATCAGGCTATCTCAGATTTTCCTATATTGCCGGCTCGAGAATGAACTTCAGTAGTGACATCTAATTAAAACTATATAAAATTTTATATCAACGACAAGTCCATGTCCGTGACCAAATGTAGTCGAGGATCATTTTAGTGTCCCTTTAATGGTATCATTTATTTAGGGGCATAATTGCATTATTCCAATTCCCCATCACCGTTCAAACTGTAGCTGTGTCAGTCCCGTATATATTTTCCTATTTGTATATGTTCAGGTAAGGCTGCGCATTAGCTTAATGACTAATTACATCATTTCTGTTAGCTTGCCCGTAGATCAATCAAAGCGTGTGGGGTACTAAGGTATTTGGTTGCTACACTTAGTTCCTTAGGTTCCTATACCTAGTTGCAGGGATCGGCCCATCACGTTCGGAGAAGCATGTAATAAGAGTGATAACTAGTGCGCGTGATTATCTGAATATCTACAATTTCGTATGAAAATATATAATAAACTAATTTAAAAAAACTTTAAGGAAACTACTTTTAAAACAAAAAGTTAATCAAATTAATCCAGACTACTAAGATGCTAAAGGAATAGCATCCGATAATAAAATGCTTCAATCCATTACAGAGGTTGATCTATGAAAAGGTGAAACCTAACTGCAAATAAACTTTGGTTAAAAAAATTGTAAACATTGGTTCGAAACGTATTGATATCACTCAACAAAGTAGCTTATTTTTTTGTACGTGGTTTTAATTATGATCCTGTTTCTTTCAAATGGTAAGGTACTCCGTTGTACACTTAATGAGTTTAATTATCAGGAGATGGTACTTTGTACTCGGGGGAAAGAAAAGCAGTGTAGCGAAAAGGTTAAGTACCACGCAAACAATGAAGATGGTTTTAACCATTTCTTAGATAAGCAAGTAAATATATAATTGGCTGCAATGAAAAATAGTAAAGAAATGTTTTTTTCTGAGGTTTGACTCCAGTGATGTCAAGTCATTGAGCGTGACTTATGTGTCTCACGAGCGATCTGGCCGTGGTTTAAAAAATAACCACCGTTCATGAAGACTTTGGCCTCGAAACCGTTTTAATTATTATCCTGTTTCTTTCAAATGGTAAGGTACTCCGTTGTACACTTAATATGAGTTTAATTATCAGAAGATAGTACTTTGTACTTAGTGAAAAGAGAAGCAGTGTAGCGAAAAGGTTAAGTACCACGCAAACAATGAAGATGGTTTTAACCATTTCTTGGATAAGCAAGTAAATGGATCATTGGCTGCAATGAAAAATAGTAAAGAAATGTTTTTTTTCAGAGGTTTGACTCCAGTGATGTCAAGTCATTGAGCTTGACTTATGTGTCTCACGAGCGATCTGGCCGTTTTATCTTCTCTTTGATTTCTGCTTGAAATAAAGATATATCCAAGTGATTCCTTGAATATGCCAGAACAACAACTTACATTAATTTCTCCCTGATTTTAGTTCACTTAAAAAAAAGTCTAAATAATTACATTATGATAATATTAAATAAGATAGGTACACCATTTATTCAATAAAACAACTAATGGATAATTTCTAATTCCTGGTAAACAGAATTATGTTTTTTTATGAAGAAAGCTTTTGACAGAAAGAAAGTTTCCATTGGATTTAGGTTTATATTGCCTGTTAAATGTGAAATGTAATAATGATTTGTTTCTCAATTAAATGGTGGTGATGGCAGGAATCTTTTTAAGGAAGGGTATTGCATTCAAAGTGACCAGACTTGGTTCAGGGAGTTGCGCGCTGATCGGGTCTGAGTGATACTTTTTACTACTCAGATTTTTCAACTTCCAAATATATTTTATTCGCCTAAATTGTCTTTTTCTTGATTGCAGCTTTTAGTCCCGCAATGTACTGCGGATAGAGTACTCCACTTGACTCCTCTATAAATCGCTTTCCAGTTTTCTGCTTTTAAACTTTTTGTGAATTCACCGGATGATGAGGAAAAGAGAACTGATTTCACCGGATGATGAGGAAAAGAGAACTGATTTCACCGGATGATGAGGAAAAGAGAACTGATTTCACCGGATGAAGAGGAAAAGAGAACTGATTTCACCGGATGATGAGGAAAAGAGAACTGATTTCACCGGATGATGAGGAAAAGAGAACTGATTTCACCGGATGATGAGGAAAAGAGAACTGATTTCACCGGATGAAGAGGAAAAGAGAACTGATTTCACCGGATGATGAGGAAAAGAGAACTGATTTCACCGGATGATGAGGAAAAGAGAACTGATTTCACCGGATGATGAGGAAAAGAGAACTGATTTCACCGGATGATGAGGAAAAGAGAACTGATTTCACCGGATGATGAGGAAAAGAGAACTGATTTCACCGGATGATGAGGAAAAGAGAACTGATTTCACCGGATGAAGAGGAAAAGAGAACTGATTTCACCGGATGAAGAGGAAAAGAGAACTGATTTCACCGGATGATGAGGAAAAGAGAACTGATTTCACCGGATGATGAGGAAAAGAGAACTGATTTCACCGGATGATGAGGAAAAGAGAACTGATTTCACCGGATGATGAGGAAAAGAGAACTGATTTCACCGGATGATGAGGAAAAGAGAACTGATTTCACCGGATGATGAGGAAAAGAGAACTGATTTCACCGGATGATGAGGAAAAGAGAACTGATTTCACCGGATGATGAGGAAAAGAGAACTGAATTCACCGGATGATGAGGAAAAGAGAACTGACACTATAGCGAGATATTTGAAGACTACTAGAGGTCTTGATATTATATCCATTCCTGTGTCGGTAAAATTAACTGCAATATTTAAATGACTATGATTATTCATTTCTATTCGTTATTTGGTAATATTTACAAGGGAATGAAGAAGAAATTTGTGTAGTAAAGAAATAAAAATAATTACCGACTTATGAGCATGAAAAATGTCAAACACCTGAGGGAGGGGGGTGGGTAACAAGTGACGTTTTAAAGGCTGGAGGTTAACGTGCTGCAACTATAATTGATACTATATTTGCAAAAAACTTAAGGGAGAGTAAGATTTTAACGTCATGGCTTAAACGTTCCGTTGTACGTCTTTGTAAAATAAGCGAAAGACGCGACTTAAAGAACTACACACTAATCGTCTCTTATAAACAACGTAACGTACAAGCTACTTGCCATTTTAACAAACATACCAATACAAGCACACAACCGGAATCAGAGACCAGTATGGGCCAAATCCAGAAGTATATAAAGTATTTATAATTTTCTACAGGCGCTGCAACAACCAGAATCAGCGGCAAGAAGAAGCCCGATCCAGAAATATGTAAATTATTTATAATTGCCAAGAGGCGTTTCAACAATCGGAAAAGATCTAAAAGTATCTAAAGTAGTTAGAATTGTCTACAGAAGCTTCAACAGACAGCCATGAATTGACCGACCCATTAGGTATATACGACGATTCTTAACCCACATAGGTAAGTAGGTCCACACGCATCATCATACAGATAGGCAATTATAACACCGCTATCAATTCCTTCCTGTCATCTCAGTTCAATATGCTCACTATCTCCTCTATTTTGGAATACTAAGTATGAAGTACTAATGAAGAAGGATTTCAACATCACTGATTGATATAAAATCACACAAAACGACGCGAACTCTCAAAAAAAACATTCCGGCAAAGGAAAACTACCCAATGGTGACTTAAGGTTCAACGGTAATTGTCATACAAGTCTTTAATTTTATTTCACTGAGTGCTAAATAAAATGAAAATGAAAAAGTAGATTGAGAGAAATAAATCTTGTCCAACCTAAACCGCTTCACCAAGTATAAGAATACGTAGCAAAACTTGTTTTAACTCTCAAAGCAAGCAGGGAAAGAAAATCAGTTGACGAAAAAAATATGGCAGAATATCCTTAGGAATGCTTAGCAACATCTACAGAAGCGACATGCCGCTATGCTTTGCTACAACAACGAAAAGGACATGACGCTATGCTCAACTATATCTTCAGAAACGAAATACAGCTATGTTTTGGTACAACTTCGGAAGTAATAAGCAATTATGCTTAGGTACACTTTCTGAAGCTACATGTCGCTATGCGTAGCTACAGGTTAGAAAGACATGCTGCTATACTTAGCTACATCTTCGTAAGTAATATGAGGTTAAACTAAGGTAAAATTTCTGAAGCAATGGAACGTTATGCTTAGTTACAAATTCGGAAGCGATAGGCCGTTAAGCTTAGCGACATCTTTAGAAGCGAAATGACGCTATGCTTAACTACATTTTCTTAATCGATAAAATTGCATCCTTAGCTTCGTCTTTGGAAGCGACCTGGAGCTATGCTTAGCTACAATTTCGGAAACGTGATGCCACAATGCTTAGCTACAGCTTCAGAAGCAACATGACGCTATGTTTAATTGCATCTTTGGAAGCAACTTGCCGTTTTGCTTTATGACGCTATCTATGCTTAGGAAAAGACTTACCGCTATGATATCATACATCTTCGGAAGTGACATGACGATATTCTTAGCTACATATTCAGAAGCGGCTTGAAGCTTTGCTAGCTTCTTCTCTAGAAAAGACTTGCCGGTTTGCTTATCTACATTTTCGGAAACAACCTGCCACGATTCTTAGAAATAACGCTATAATTTTCTACATCTTCGGAAGTGACATCTTGCTATGTTTAACTCATCTTCAGATTCTACATTCCGCTATCTTTAGCAAGACCTTTGAAGGCGACATAAAGCTATGCTTAGCTACATATTCGGAAGCAATTATGACCATGCGCTAGCTATATCTTTGGAAACGACCTGCCACTAAGTTTAGCCCCAACTTCGAAATCTAAATGTCGCTTTGCTTATATATAACTTCAGAAGCAACATAGCGCTATTCTTAGTTACATCATCCAAAACGATATGTCTGTTTGGGTATCAACATCTTCCGAAGCGATATACCTGATATCTTTAGCTACATCTTCGTAAGCGACATGAAGGGATGCTTACCTACATCTTCGGAAACGACATGAATCTAAGCGTAGCTTCATCTTTGGAAGCGACATACCGCTATCCTTAGCTACATCTTCCGAAACAAAATGCCGGTTTGAATATCTAAATCTTCGAGAGCGATATCCTGCTACGTTTAGCAACATTTTCGTACGAAACATGAACGGATACTTAGCTACATCTTCGGATGCGACATACTTCTAAGCTTAGCTTCATTTTGGAAGCACCATGTCGCTCTGCCTAGTTACATCTTCAGAAATTAAATGCCCCTTTGAGTTTCTAGAGGCTTCTAAATCGACTTTCAGCTATGCTTAGCTACATCTTCAAAAGTGACATGCCGCTATGTTTAGCTACAGCTTCTGAAGCGTAAAGGGTCTATGGATAGCTACATTTTATGAAGCGACCTGTCACTAGACGTACTCGTAGCTACATCTTCGGATCTGACATACTATTTTGCTTAGCTACTTCATCGCAAGTAAATTGAGGCTATTCTCAGGTGCATGTTTACAAGCTAAGCTATATATTCGAATCAACATACCGTAATGCTTAACTACTTTTTTGGAAGCTACATCCCGCTATGTTTAGCTACCTCTTCGGAAACGATATGACGCTAAGCTTAGCTTAATCTTCGGAAGTGAATGGCGTTATGTTTAGCTATAGCTTGGGAACAGACATGTCGGTTTGGTTATCTACATCCTGGTAAGCAATATGCCGCTACGATTAGCTACATTTGCGTAATAGACATGATTGTATGCATAGCTACATCTTCTGAAGCGACATTTGGCTATGTCTAGCTATATCTCGCAAGCTAATTGCCCCTCTGCTTATCTACAGCTTATGAAGCGATATGCCGCTATGCTTAGCTACATTTCCCGAACTGACATGCCACTCTGCATTGCTACCTCTTCGTAAACGACATGAAGATTTGCTTAGCTCTCACATATGAAAGGACATGCAACCCTACTAGCTACATATTCGGAGCGACATGAGGCTCTGCTTAGCTCTATTTTCGGAACTAACACTCCGCTATGTTTAGCTAGGTCTTTGGAAGAGAAATGCGCTTTTGCTTATCTTCATCTTTGGAAGCAACATATGTAGCGCTAAGCTTATCGACATCTCCCAATGCGACCTGCCTCATGCTTAGCTACGACTTGGGAAAAGACATACGGCTATCCTTGTCTTTATCTTCTGAACCGATATGAAGATATGCTTAACTACATATTCGGAAGCAATATGATGCTTTGCTTAGGTACATCATCGAAGGCTCATGCCACTCTGCTTAGCTACATATTAGAAGCGACATACCACTATGTTTAGCTACATATTTGGAAGCGACATGCTACTATACTTAGCTATATTTTGGAAAGTGAAATGACGCTATGTTTAGCTACATCTTTGTAAGCGACATACCGCTATGTTCAGGTTCATCTTCGAAAGCGACATACCGCTATGGTTAACTATATCTTCAAAATCTATATGCTTCTTTGCTTATATATATATATATATATATATATATATAGATATATATTCGGAATCATCACGGGGCTATGCTTAGAAACGGCTTAGTTAATTTTTCGTAAGCGAAATGAAGCTTATCTTAGCCTCATCTTTGGAAGCGGCATGCTGCTATGTTTAGCTACATTATCTAAATCGAAATGCACTCCGCTTATCTTCATCTTCTAAACCGACATCCTGCTATGTATAAATACATCTTCTCACTCAACATGACTGGATACTTAGTTAGATATTCAAAGGAGACATGACGCTAAGGTTTGCTTCATATTCTGAAGTGACGTGTCGCTGAGCCTAGCTATACATCTTCTTAATCGAAATTCAGCTTTGCCTTACCAAATCATACGAGAGATGATATCCTGCTTTGCTCATCTACATCTTTATAAGAGAAAAGGGGCTAAACATAGCTGAATATGCGGAAGTGACATGCTGCTATTCTTAGCTAAACCTTCGGAAGTCGCATATGCCTATGTTTAGCTACATTTTCGAAAGCAAAATGATACTATTCTTAGAGAAATATCCAGTAACAACATGATGTTATGCTTAGGTATAGCTTCGGAAACAACATGCTGCTATGATTAAAATAAGGCTATGCTTTGCTATATTTTATGAAGCAACATGCTGCTTTCCTCAGCTAGAACTTTAGAAGCGACATGTCGCTATACTTAGAAATATCTTCGCAATTGTCTTGTCGCTATGCTTAACTACAACTTTGGAAGTTAACTGATATTTTGCTTAGCTACAAATTAGGATGTGAAATTACATGTTGTTTAGCTACATCTTTGGAAGCGACAAACAACTATGCTTAGTTAAATTTTCCATAACGACATGACGCTAAGCTTAGCTTTATTTTCCGAAGCAACATACCACTATGATTGGCTACAACTTCGTAAACGACATGAAGCTATTGCTAGCTTCATCTTCATGAATGACATGCTGTTATGCTTAGCTACATCTTCAGAGGTGACATGATGCTCTGCTTAGCTACATATTCGTGAACGAGCTGCCACCCTGCTTTGCTTCATCTTCGGGAAGTGACCTACCACTATACTTAGATACAGCTTCGGAAGCGAAGTAAGGTTATGCTTAGTTACCCCTTCTGAAACGGCATAAGCTATGATGTATTCGGAAGTAACATGACGCTATGCTTAGCTACATCTTCGGAACCGACAGTGGCGCTTAGCTTATCTACATCATTTGAAGCAAAATGAGGTTATACTTAGCTATATCTTCACAAAGGATATGACGCAATGATTAGTTACATCTTCAGATCTGACAGGCCGTTATGCGTAGCTACATTTTTGGAAGTGATATGTTGCTATGCTTAGCTAGATCTTCCAAAGTGACCGGTCATTATGCTTAGCTACATTTTATGAAGATACAAGGGACTATGCTTAGTTTCATTCTCGTAAGCGACATTGCTCTAGGCTGAAATCACATAGACTAGATCAGAACCTTGTGTCTCTGTATGAAATGCCTGGATATTATATGTTTACTAACTAGAAATGTTCATGGTTGTGGTGTGGCTTTATATGTGTCAAATGAACACGACTTATCTGTTGTGACTCACCTTACCATTTCAGACTCTTTTATTAAAACAATTGGTGTGGAGGTAACGGTTGGAACGAAAAAGTGTTTATTTTTATGTATTTACCGGCCTCCAAATAGGAATGTTTATAACTTTCATGCAACAATGTCTGACATTCTTTCTTCAGTGTACGAAAAGAAATATCAAGGTATTTTTATTATAGGAGACTTTAATCTAGACTTATTGAAATGTAATGATACTAATGTCCTTAAATTTATTAATTTAATGTTTTCGTTTTTACTCCAGCTATTTATTACCAAGCCAACCAGAGTCACCAGAACCTCATTCACACTCATAGATCACATATGAGCAACTCATTCGGATGAAAATATTGGTAACTATATAATTGAAACTGATATCTTGAAACATTATCCCACATTATCTCGGTTTAAGCTTGAGCAAAATAAACAGGAACCTCGGATTATTTATACAAGAACTGTTACAAAATTTTCAATGGAAAATTGTTCTTCCAATCTTTCTGTTGTAAATTGAAATAATATACCAAATTTAAATTGTTGTGACAAAGCTTACAGTCTCTTTTACAAAAGGTTTAACATACCTTTGCAGAAACACTTTCCGATTAAAAAAATAGCTTAAATACGAAAGATAAATTCAGCCCATATATTACACTAGCCTAAAAAAACAGCATAAGAGAAAAACATAGATTAGAAAGACTTTCAAAAACAAGGCCAGTAACGTATGTACGCACTTATAAACAACATAGGAATAAACTAACATCACTGATAAGAGAAGTGAGGAACTTGTATTACAAAACCCAACTGAATAATAATCAAGGAAGCCCTAAAAAAACAGTGGAAAACTATAAACTTCTTCTGGGCAGAACAAATAATGTACACAAGCATACTATTGAATTAAACTCACCAGGAACGAATGTGTCAGAAAAGTATAACGAACACTTTCTTCGAAATAATCTTACAGTCAATGAGTATGATTGTAATTACATAAAGTATTTAAAAAACCCTCCTTACTTCTTCATGTATTTAGCGCCAGCTAAGAAAACTGAAGTTGAAACTATTCTTAATAATTTGAAGACAGACATACCTGGCTATGACGACATCAAAATGCTCTTCTTCAGCTATATCTATCCCTCTGACTCACATAATCAACCTATCACTACAATCCTGTATTTTTCCAGGCCAACTTAAAGAAGCTAAAGTGATTCCCCTATAGAAATCAGGTGACAAAGGTGATCCAAAATATTTGAAAAAGATTTTTCCTTCAGATTAGTTACTCGTAATTATCTCGAAAAGAACATGGCTTTAGGGTGAAACACTCCACTGGATCAGCAATACTACGTTTGTTAAGGATGTGTATTAATGTTTAGAGGAAACAAGGTCTGCTGAAAAAAAGTCGCGTGCTCTCACTTATTCTGATTTAAGACCTTACGAGCTTCAAAACTTTCAAGAATTCCAGGACTAACCTTTGGAGGACCTTGTCAGTTATATCATTCGAAAGAGAATGTAAAACAACATAAGGGTTACAAATTTCGTAAGAATCGGCCCAATAGTTATGATCTTATTGCCAAAACAAAATAATCCCTGGGCTAACCTTGACAGGACCTTGGCAATTATATCATTCGAAAGACAATGCAAAACAATATAAGGGTTTCAAATTTCGTTAGAATTGCTGAATTCGAGTATACAAGGTGAAAAAAAATAATTCCAGGGCTAACCTTGAGAGGACCTTGTAAATTATACCCTTCGAAAGAAAATGTAAAACAACATAAGGGTTTCAAATTTCGTTAGAATCGGCTTAATAGTTATGATCTTATTGCCAAAACAAAATAATCCCAGGGATAACCTTGACAGGACCTTGGTAATTATATCAATCGAAAGAAAATGCAAAACAATATAAGGGTTTCAAATTTCGTTAGAATTGCTGAATTCGAGTAGTTACAAGGTAATTACGAAAAAAAAAATTCCAGGGCTAACCTTGAGAGGACCTTGTAAATTATACCCTTCGATAGAAAATTTAAAACAACACAAGGGTTTCAAATTTCATTAGAATCGGCCGAATAGTTACAATGTTATTACGAAAACAAAAACAAAAAAAAACGGGGACCGACTGACCGACCCACATAGTGAGATATAGAGTCACCCGCGACTAAAATGTACGTAGTAGGAGTTTTCAGAGATTTATCAAAGGCTTTTGATACATTAGGCCATAAATTTTTATTTCTTAAATTAGAATAAATAAAAGGTGTGCCATTGAAATTGTTTCGCAGCTACCATAGCAACAGAAAACCAAGATGCTTTGTAATAATTTTAACTCTCCGTTTAAAGAAATTCTTAAGGTGTACCACAGTGTTCTGTTTTCGGTCCATTACTCTTTCTTTAATACATTAATGGCCTTCTAAGTGCTAGTAATAAGTTTAGTTTTGTAGTATATGCTGATAATACAACCCTCTTACTCAAGGATAAAAACTTAAATTCTTTCCATACAAAGTTAGGTCATGGATTAATTTTAATAAACTATTAATCAAAATCTCAAAAACAAATTAGATGCTATTTCAAAATCATTCTGTAAAAAATTGTATTCCCCCAATAACCTTAAATGGTGAAGTAATTAAACAAGTTAATCCTACTAAATTTCTTGGTGTTACTCTTGATGAAAACTTAAATTGGAAGTACCATATTGACCAAACATGCACAAAGATGTCTAAAATCATAAGTATTCTCTACAGAATCAGACATAACCGGACTACTGAGGCAATGATCAGCATATACTACACCCTGTGTTTTTACCTTCGCCTCACCTTGTGTATTCATAGGGACAAATACGGGGCCCACTTTCTTAAACAAATTAACAATTTTGCAAAATAAAGCCATGCGATGTCTATTTTTTTTTAAGTTTGATTCTACTGCCAATTCATAGGGACAAATACGGGGCCCACTTTCTTAAATAAATTAACAATTTTGCAAAATAAAGTCATGCGATGTCTATTTTTTTTTAAGTTTGATTCTACTGCCAATGTCTACTTTGATTGGAAAATTCTAAAACTTACTTTTATACACCAATATTTCACCATGCCGCTAATCTATAAAATTCGGGGAAGAAGTTCAATATTCGAGGTAGTTGAAAATAGTACAAACACCAGGAGTAATAATATTAACCTTATTTTTCCAATCTTTAGAACAAATTTATTTATGCGTAATTTCTTTGGGTCCGAAACTTTTCCACAAAATGTCTATGGATAAGAGACTTCTTCAGACTACCAATTGTAATAGGTAGAAAAAAGAAATACCAAACTTTAATTTATCAACAAAATTTGTCATTGTTTTCCTAGTCCAAGTAAATACCCTTATAAAGATTTGTCTTCAGTCTAGGTCCACTCATATTGTATGTAAAACTGTATAAATTTAGGTAAGCCTGGTATGTCTAATCTACTTTCTATTCCTTCAAATATATAAGACTCTCAATGTCCGTCATGGCTTTGGCTCGACGGACCGTAGCTATTACTCCCCCCTCCCCCCAAAAAATGTATACTGCATCATTGTATTATAATTTTAGCAATAAACTTTACTTATTTACTTAAGCTAGAACTCTAGATGGACATGCCACTATACTTAGCTACAATCTTCTGAATTGTGATGAAGCTATGTTTAGCTCCATCTTCGGAAGCATAACGCCGGCCGCTTTGCTTAGCTATACTTTTAAAAGCGACAAACAGTTGTGTTTATTTACATCTTAGAAAAAGACAGTGCACTATGCTTAGATACACCTTCGGAAATTAGATACTGCTATGCTAATTACATTTTCCGAAAGGATATGACGCTAAGATTAGCTTCATTTTGGGAAGAACATTCCGCCATTCTTAGCTACATCTTCGGAAGGAGCATACTCCTTTACTTAGTTACATCTTTGGAAACCACATTTCGCTAAGTTTAGCTTCATTTTAGGAAGCGAAATGCCGTTTGCTTAGCTACACTTCGGAAGCCATAAAGAGCTATGCTTATCGACATAATGGGAAACAACATGGCGCTATGCTTAGCAACATCTTCGGAAACTAGACACCGCAATACTTAGCTACAATTTCCATAACGATTTGACACTAGGCTTACCTTCATTATCGGAAGTCACTATGCTAACCATTATCTTCGTATACGAGATGCCGCTACGCTTAGCTTATTTTATGTAGGTGACATGACGCCATGCTTAGTTACATCTTCGGAAGCGCTATGAAGCTTTGCTTAGCTTCATCTTCGGAAACAATATGATGCTATGCTTAGCTACCTATTTGGAAAAGAAACGACGCTGTGCTAGCTACATCTTCAGGAACGACCTGGCACCCTGCTTTGCTTCATCTTAGGGAAGTGACCTACCATTATACTTAGATACAGCTTCGGAAGCGACATGAGGCTAGATTAACTACATCTTCGGAAGCATCATGCTACTATGCTTAGCTACATATTCTGGAGCGAAATGCCGCTTTGCTTATCTACTTCCTTGGAAGCAACATGCTGTTAAGCTTAGCTATATCTTCGGAAGCAACATCCCACTCTTCTTAGCTATTTCTTTCGTAGTGATACGACATATTCCTAGCTACATTTTCAGAAGTAACATGACGCTATGCTCTGGTACATCTTCTAGAGCGACATGCCGCTATGCTTAGCTACACATTGGTAGTTACATCCCACTATGCTTAGCTACATTTTCTGAATCGACATACCAATATACTTAGCAATATCTTCATGAGTAAAATGACGATATGCTTATCTACATCTTAGGATGCGCATACCACCTTGCTTAGCTACATCTTCAGAATCGAGATGTCACTTTCCTTTGCTACATTTTCAGAATTTCTCTGACGCTTTGCTTAGCTCCATCTTCGGAAGCGACAAACCTCTATGTTTATCTACATCTTGGGAAACAACATGCCGCTATGTTTATCTATATCTTCGGAAACTAGATCTCGCTACGCTTAGCTATATTTTACCAAACGACATGACACTAAGCTTACCTCCATTATCGGAAGGACAGGCCTCTATGCTTAGCTACATCATCGGAAGTGACTCTTCATATCCTTAGCTCCATTTTCGGAAACGATATGCAACTAAGCTTAGTTTGTTTCAGAAGCGACATGTCGCTATGCTTAGCTACATCTTTGGAAGCGACATACCCCTATGCTTAGCTTCATTTCTCGAAACAACATGACGCTAAGCTTAGCTTCATTTACGGAAGTTTCATGCCGCTATGCTTAGCTAAATCTTATGATACGACATACCGTTATGCTTAGCTACATCTTAGAAAACGACATGAAGCTAAGCTTAGCTTCATTTTTGGAAGCGACGTGCCACTATGCTTAGCTACATCTTCGAATCGACATCCAGCTGTACTTGGCTGCATCTTCGAAAACGACTTGACGCAAAGCTTAACTTTATCTTTGGAAGAGACTTTCCGCTATGATTATAAGCAACACGTTTGAGCAATGAATGCATCTTCCCAGTTTACTTAAGTAATTTTAAAAATGAACGTGAAAATCACACGAATATTGATAACACCTCTCCCAAACCTTATTCGATACATACAATGAATAAAGGCTCTGAAGAGAAAATGGTAAAGACCGATTATTCAAAGAAACGATAGAAAATGGAGGAAAATCTAATCTTTTATTGGGTAACTTATAATAATATAGGAGCGGTTTTGCCAATTCTCTATACACGAAGATTTTGCGCTTCATATGAGGATGTCTTGTCCGTTGTATAAAGGCGTATCCGGCTTTCCCATATTTCCTAATAATTTATTCTTGTTCTATCTTTCTTCACATCGATGTGCATTTTCTAGGCCTAAAGTTAAAGGCAATAAAAAACTTCAATCGGACTTCTTTTGAAATAGGCAAAAAAGCAATCCTCACTTTCTTTTTTTTTAAACTAAATTTGCTCTAATAATTTTATTTTTCTTTACTCGTGTCTAGGGTCCGGTAGTTATTTCTTCCCGATAAAGATTAAATTGAAAATCTATTTTAGAAATAACTTCGATAAAAACTTCGAATATACGAAAAAAGAATCAGCTATGCCTAAATTTTCATCAATATTCTAAACGTCCCTGTTTGTAATTCTTTTTTTTTTAATAAATTGCAAAGCATTTATTTTAACTGAACTTTACCAATTTATTTTAATTAATTCCAAAGTTAAAATATTGTTGGCATCCTTCTGTTTGGAGATTGCGCCATGGCGCAGGCCAGGACGAAGTGTATGGAGGTCCTGGGTCGCTCGGTCGTCAAGATCCTCCTCTCCGCCTCGCCGGGGTCATCCAAAGGAATGCAGAGCAGTACTTTTGGCACCAGGTTGCCTGCAGGTGCTGCCGGAGTTCAGTGAGCACAGCGCACTGTTCCACCTTCGGGGCTCCACTCCTGATTTGGAAGGTTTATACTCCACTACACTTGGCCGTTGGATCAGTCGAAAAAATCCAAATTTAAAATACAGTGTAATGGAGAATAAATTTTAATTAAATTTTTCAGTTATTTTGCCAATACGTGTGCTCTACTATATAAATATATATATATATATATATATATATATATATATATATATATATATATATATATATATATATAAACTATTCAGTAGACAGGGCTCAATAGCACCACACCGGAAACATAGAATCTGGTCCTATTGTTAAAAAATAACAGAATATCGTTTTTTAAGATATTTATAATACATCTGATTTTAAAATTAAATTTTCACAACCTTTTAGTTAGCATATATAATTAAATAGTAAACATCTAAACGTTATGTAGAAAACAATTATTAAAAAATATTTATTGGCAAAAAGAGGTGGTTTTGGCATGTGTTCTTTATAACTCACATAGCCCCATAAATTCCCTAAAGGATTTAAAAGGAAAGGAAATTCGAAAAGTTTTAATGGCATCTCTCCTTTAACTTAGGGTTACTATGTCTCTTAGACGTTAGAATGTGCTCAAGAAATTCCAATTTCTCGTAACCATAATTGATATATCTAATGATTAAGCCTTAAGTCGTATAAACAAAAAATATAAACTCAGAAACTTGTTTTAATGAAGATGTTCCCCATTTACATAGGAAAATATATAAATAGCATGTAAATAAAATTTTATTAATCCTAGGGACACTTGATGAAATGTTCCGAAGATTGAGTTAGAAGAAGAGATTAGAACCCCTTTATGGCATGAATTAATTTCTAAAAATGAAAAAAATATTAATTACATCTATCGTTTCTATTTAGTGGTAAGTAGTTAGTGGCAAACGGGAGCAAATCTGATGCAACCCTTGTGTGAACCTAAACAAAACATGTGTTGGACTTGTCACACTCGTTTGCTACACTCCACACATGTAATTTCTCTAGCTATAAGCCTTTATTTTCTATGTGACGAATTTGTCACATACGGGCGTAAAGGGTTAGAAGCGCTACAAAAGAAGTAAAATTATGTAGGTGAAGAATATTCCTGTTTAAAACATACAACTCTCAAACACATGTAAATGGGAAGAACAAAATGAAATTGAAGATCGATATTAGCCACCATCCATCATCTTGCAATACCTTCTTTCGCAACTCTAAACTCCGCCCAAAACGACATCGAGTCCTGCTATACATATACCGACACCTTAAAAGTTTGAATATTAAACAAAATAAAATTTAATGAATAAATTAGCGTAATGAATGTGTGTGGAATGTTGTAGGGCTGATATATCGTTAATGGTACATAGTGAGTCCACTTTATAAGTATGAAAGTTTAAAGTTAGTTTAAAACATGAAATGCACCTATATATAAATGGAATTCCAGTTACTGAATCATTAAGAGTTTGTTACATCAAGAATCATCCAACAATGTAACAGAATATCCCCCGAAATATAGTATGGAATCCTTATGCAGTGGGAGATATCTAGGGAAATGTATCTTTTTTAATGCAAAAGATTCAATAGTTTTTTTTAGATGAAACCAAAATAGTTCGACGACCTCCTCCATACGTAATGCACTGAAGATAAAATTGGAGAGGGGCGATTTCTATCTTCTGAAGACGCTAAGATGACTGAGCTCGACAAACCAGTCTATCAACAAATTAAGGACGATAGAAGACTACTAAACCAATATATATTTAGTTTAAACCTGAAAGGTCATCTCAGTTGTTATGAAGTGTAATGGCTGCGTCCAAGAGGTTAAATTTACTTGGTTAGACATATATTCGAGCTTTGTCGAAAGTTTGATAATCCCAGCACCACTGGGTTAGAGAATCAACCTACCACAAGGTTTTACTGATAGCGATGTCAACGCGCATTGAATTATAGCGGATGTTTGACACAAAGGGATTCCGGCTGATGTCCGTAGATGAAGCTTGTGTTGGCAAAGCTCAAGTCCAAAGGACGCATGGCCCTTCCCTATGTACGTTAGTCGGGATTGTGATGGAAAACTGGTCGGCAATGAAGTACCACCTTCCTTATGGTGGCTAATATGAATTGAGATATCGAGGCAGATTTAATAACCAAACCTATCCCTGATAGTAAAGTCACAATCTTCAAACGCCATTTACGAAGGGCGGTCAACAGGTTTTGTGAATCGGTAGGGCAAAACAGAGGAAGGGGGATGGATGTTTGTGG
Source organism: Ceratothoa steindachneri (assembly GCA_963969495.1). Classification (NCBI taxonomy): domain Eukaryota; kingdom Metazoa; phylum Arthropoda; class Malacostraca; order Isopoda; family Cymothoidae; genus Ceratothoa; species Ceratothoa steindachneri. The sequence continues at coordinate 160,742,297 of OZ018327.1, forward strand.
TGATGTTAGGACAAGTTATCACAAGTCAGGACCTGCAGCCGCACGCTCTTGACTCGTCTATTTAAGAAGCAGTAGCTGATCGCAGATCGTCAGTCACAAACTTTTCAACAATGGAGAATGTTGAGCACCGCGCACTGATCAAACTTTTGACCAAGGAAGGCAAGAATGCAAAAGAGATCCATGAACGCATGGTTTCAGTGTACACCGACACCGCTCCTTCCTATGCAAAGATTTCTCGCTGAAATAGGGAGTTCCGCCATGGTCGTTAGTCCCTTGAAGATGGCCCCGTCCAGGACGCCCGTCAGACGTGACCAACGAGAACAATGTGGCCCGTGTGGAGAGGATGATCATCGAAAATCTACGAGTGAAGGTCGAAGAAATTGAGCTAGAACTTGGAATATCACATGGAAGTGTTATCAACATCATCTACGACAATTTAACCATGACCCAGGTATCTACCCGTTGGGTCCCTAGAAACCTCACTCCCCATGATCCACTTCAACGTCGTCAAAGTCCACAAGGCCAGAGTTGCACAAGCTGCCCTGCGCGAGTGCGGATTTGAGGAGCTCAACCATTCCCCCCTACAGTCCAGATCTAGCCCCTAGCGACTACTTTTTATTCCGCCAGCCCAAGGCTGTACTGCGTGGAAGCCGGTTTGGGGGCGATGAAGATGTGCAGCTCGCCCTCCAGGAGTGGATTGAACAGCAGTCGGGAGATTTCTGTTTGTCGGGAATTCGAAGCCTCAGGGACAAATGGTGCAAGTGTATTGAAGTCAAAAGTAGTTATATTGAAAAATAATAAAACCCTTTTCCTCATATCTCGTTTCCTTATATTCGAATTGCAAAACTTATTGACCGCCCTCGTATATTAGGTAGGTGAGAGTACTAGGCACAAAATATGAGTTTTAGTCGTTGCTTTTTGAGGGGACAGTCAAATATCCTCTTCTCTCACTTTGTGTTTTGTAGTCTCGCCCCCAGCACAACTCATTTGGAGCATTGGCAAGGATTGGATATCACAACTTGGCCAAAGATTGGTCCTTGGTATGATACTGCTGTTTTAAAATGGAAGTAGTTGGACTGAACTGTAGAAATAATGGGAGTTTATTTATATAACCAGGTGGGAGGTGGCACTCGGAAAGAGTGAGAGAGGCAATAAAATAAGAGGAAATAAAGTAGACCCGTCGATTTGAAAGAGATAGCAAGCGCTTAAATGATGTACGAACGTACGAAGGGGTAATGTGGAAACCTGGAGCGAAGGAGTGTGACTTATCGCTCTCAAAAACAGCTCGAAAAATAAAGCCCAGCAATGATTTTTGCTCCTACAAGGACCTAATTATTTCCATGCAACAAATAATTGTCTTGCATCTCATTGCTTCTATAATTTGCTTGTTTATTCTTTTCGCCATAGGAGTTTAAAATGCTTTTGCTTTAGTCATTCTGGAGTTTAGTTAAGAGGACGCAACAAAACAGTGTAATTGAATAATTTGATAATTAAACTGTAATTATAAGGACCAATATGTTGTATAAGGTGGATTCCACTTAATAAGACCATTGGTAATTAGGACTAGGTGCAAAATGAGAACGATTTGCAAGGAATTATTTCTAACTTTTGTAATTATCAGAAATTTTTTCGTTAATTAGGACCAGGGCACCCATAAATCTGGTTTAATCTGCTTAATGCACTTCATTTAAGTTCATATTTAGTAGTTTTCTATTTCTAGTTCTGAAAACAAGTCTTATTTAAAGACTTTTAGGTGGAAACTCAAGCTAAATGTGAAATTATTGGTATCTCAAAAATAAGGTAATTGGTAAGAGTGACAAAATGTGATCAGTTGGGAATTTAGCTGAGTTAGATTAGCACATTCGGACTAATTTGACGCCTATAAAAATAAAAAATAAATTGGTCTATTGGTTACAGTCACTTAGATCAGGAGCGTCCCCCAGTCGTGCCCAATTTAGTGTTAAGGTACTCATTGTTATAACCGCCTACCATCAAGGCGTGCAATGTAGTTTACCTCACGAGTGAATATGTTTGAAAAGGGGATATGACATATGCTTGCGCTATGTGAGATGAACATGAAATGTAATGAAGAGTTTTTGTGGCAGGAAATGATAGTAAATCAATGTATGAATTATTATAGGAGAGGAGTAAAGAGTGTGTGATCAAGCTTGTGAATGGAGTGTTACAAAGTGAAAATATTTGGTATGAATGTAACTTTGTGGGTGAAAGAATATGTTGTATTCAAGGGTGCAGTCGGTAATTTTTCGCAGTTGTAAACTCTCAAACCTGCTCATGCATGTTGTCTGGGGTCGGTTTTATATTCTTATCATATTAGACCCAGTTATGCATCGTCTGTGAAAGAGGCAATACCATGGGTGAAATCAATGCTCCAAAATGTGAAAAAGAAAACTGTACTGTTTTGGATTCATGCTGTAATCTCCAGTGCGAATATCTATGAGTGTTTGGGTATCAATCTGAGGATGGTGCAGAGAAGCAAGAAAGAGTTGGATGAGTCAATCTGATTAAGAGTGAATGGCGGCTTGGAAACGTCACTCTAAGCGTTCTGATACGAAAAAAACCCCCAAATTTGTCGCAAAGGTCCAGACCATCATTGACAATGATCCCAGCAAGTCAATGAGGTCCAAAGCTATGGACAAGGGAGTGTCACATTATTTTACCAGGCATTAGAGCATGAGGAAATCCGCTACTACTCTTCCAAGATGTGAAAGGGCCAGCTTCTGTCGCAGAAGATGAAGGACATACGTAAGGAACCTGCTGCTAAGTTTGTAACAAACTGAAGCATTCGCTCAGCCCTGGCATGTTTTAGTTCTCAGAAGAGAAGATTCTCTGCCAGGACCAGGTAGTGAACTAGCAAAACAAGTGCTGGTTTTCTGTGTCCCACAAAGATGTACCAATATTCATGAAGACCAAGTTCATGGTCCACATCATGGTGTTTGGGCTAGTCACTGGTGATGGATACATTATTCGTCCGTTTATCTTCTGGGAGGGCTACAACGAGTGCCTGCCTTGAGCAGTTGGTGCTGTTCTGGACACAGGCGCTGGCTGTTGGAAAGTCGGGCTTGTGGCAACTGGACTGTGCTCCATGTAACACAAACAGGAGGACCAAATTATGGCTGTCAAACAATTTTTTTTGACATCATCACTCACAAAACCTGGCCTCCTAACTCCCTAGACTGCAACCCCCTAAATTATTGTGTGTGGGACGTGGTTGAGAGAGAGACCAACAGGTCCCCGTGCACAACCAAGATGTAACTTATTTCGATGACCACGGTAGTTTTCACCCAGTTAAACAGGAGCGCCGTCGAGAAGGCCTGCAGCAGGTTCCAACACCGCCTGGAGACAATCCCTGAGGCAGGAGGCCATTTCAATGAATACAGTGAATAGTAGAATCCTTCAAGTCTTTATCATGTAACTTTAGTAAATACAGGGAGGGTTTTTTTTTACATGTCCTACATTTGAAGTTTAATAAAATTAAGAATAATTTTGTGATCATAATGAAACTTTCGTAAATTGTTGGGAATAGTTGTAGTTGTTTGGCCCTGAAATGGCTAATTGATCCATATATATTTATATAAGTTATGCTAGTTTTACTGAATCATTGATGTTTAACAAATTTTCGCTGAATTTTCAGATATTTATTGACTATTAAAACAAATTTTATTTTAACTAATTATATTTGCAGAAAAATTAACAAAAAAAAGACCTTACTATACGCTTCTAAATGCATTTTCCATACTGAATCCGAATCTGCCTTCGGCTTTGCTCTAGCACGTACCTTTTTGAAGATATGCCCAAAATTCAAAATGGCCGCCTGCGATTATAAAATGTAGTATATTACTGGTATTGCTCTATTGCATGCATCATTATTGTACTGCTAAGATGAGCAAACTAGATGCTTCGCGAATTCTTGCTGGTTAAAGGGGTATAGAGAAGAATTCATTTACATTGTAACCCGCATGCATATTTTGCGCAATTATTTATAATTCTGTTTTATGCTTTCAGGTTCCTCATGTGATGTGCATCTTCTAAGCTGCTCCTTCTGCGTTGATCATAAGAGGCTTCCAAATATTTCCACAAAGCAGTAACAATGCCTCGAGAGTGCAAAAATCATCCAGATAAATTCTGATATGCATGTGGGTATTTTACAACAAAATCTCAGCTTGTACTATCACAAATGATATAAAGAAAATGTACAAACTCTACTTCGGTTGGCCTCTGGGTGACCAAGATAAAGCATGGGAACCACACCAAATTTGTACTTCTTGCTCTAATGAGTACGTAACTGGATTAACAAAAAGAAAGTTTCAATGCCCTTTGCTGTTCTTAAGATATGGAGAGAGCCCAGGGATCATCTCGAAAATTGCTATTTCTGCAGTGTGACCACAAAAGGGTTTTCTGCAAAGAACAGGCCCTAAATTGTTTATCCTACCATGGATTCAGCTTGCAACCCAGTTTCATATGATGTATCTTTGCCAATTTCAGTTCCACCTGATGATGACCTCGTACCTGATGATATCAGTGATGATAGCAGTACTGAAGGTGCATGCACATTAGATACGGATGTTGAATATGAGGATGCTAACTCTGAGCCAAAGTTATTTACTCAGGAAGATTTTGATGATCTTGTGAGAGATCTGTCGCTGTCAAAGGAGAAAGCAGAACTTCTAGCATCTCGACTACGGGAAAAGTTTTTCCTCGAGAAAAATGTGCATGTAAGTTACTTTAGAAAGCGTAATCGTGATTTAACTTCATTATTAACAGTTAATGGACCTCTCTGCTACTGCTATGATATAAATTGATTGTTCGAAGCCTTGTCACAGACATACGAGTATGAGTCGTCTGACTGGCGTCTCTTTATTCATGCTTCTAAGACAAGTCTGAAAGCTGTCCTCTTGTACAATGGCAATGTCAAGCCTCCATTCCTATTGGCCATTCTGTCCACCTTAAGAAGACATATGACAATATGGATATTCTTCTTAAAGCCATAAACTACCAAGCTCATCAGTGGTACATCTGTGGTTATCTAAAAGTCATAAGCATGCTAATGGGTATGCAAGAGGATTCACGAAGTACTGTTGCTTCCTCTGCCTGTGGGATAGCCGTGCCACTGCAAAACATTATGACAAGCATGACTGGCCACTTTGATCTACATATGAGCCTGGAATAATCAGTGTTCAGTCTGTCCCCCTGGTAGAGCCTCAGAAAATATATCTGCCACCTCTTCATTTGAAACTTGATCTAATGAAAAACTTCGTGAAAGCAATGGCTAAGGACAATTCTCAGGGATTCCAATATCTGTGCAAAAAGTTTTCACAACTGAGCGCGGAAGGACTAAAAGGAGGCATATTCGTGGGACCACAAATCAGGGAGGTTTTAGCATACCCTGATTTCGAGAAGACCCTCACTCCTTTTGAACTAAATGCATGGCTAGCCTTCAAGTGGTTATGTGCAAACTTTCTAAGCATCAACAAGTTACCTGCATACAGAGATGGCGTGGAAAACCTTCTTCAATCTTATAAAGAAATGGGATGCCGTATGTCACTTAAAATCCATTTTCTGCATTCGCACTTAGACTTTTTCCCAGAAAATCTTGGAGCCGTAAGTGACGACCAAGGTGAACGTTTCCACCAGGATATCAAGACCATGGAAACTCGCTATCAAGGATTTTGGAATGAGAGCATGATGGGAGATCATTGTTGAATGTTGTATCGTGATAATCATGACAAAGAATTCAAGCGCAAATCCCATGCACAACGTTTATGAATTCGAATTTTGACTTATTAGCCCTTCAATCATTGTTTACCATTCTTATACATTCAATATAAGTACCAGTAACTTTATGATGCTTGTGAAATAAACAGAACATGGTTATTTATCTTTATCATATGCTTACGCCTAAAGAGAATGATAAATTTTAGAATTTCTATATGTTAAATGCATCATTTTGTGTCAGTTCAACTTCTCAATGCACATCGAGATATACAGAAGGCAATTTTTTTTCTAGCAATGGCGCTATGCAACCATATATCACCAGTTTCGGCAAAGAAATCAGAGTAAAACGCTACATTCTATCAGCGACGGCGGTCATATTGCATTTTCGAATATCTTGAAAACCTGATGTGCTAAAGAAAAACTAAAGTCAGATTTGAAATCAACGAGAAAAATGCCATGAGAAAAGTTTGCTCAACTCTCTGATGATTAAAAAAGTTCAAATTTGTTGCAAAATTAACGTAATAACTTAATTTATTTGAAGATTCTCCTTTTCAAATGCTGACCATTCTTCTCATAACATTCATTTACTCGTGACGAAGTTGCTCTCATCACTATTTTCGAAAGTTCTTCATCGATATTATTAATTTATTCAGTGATATTATTTTTAGTCGCGTGCGAGACTAGTCGCGAGCGACTCTACATCTCATTATGTGGGTGGGTCGGTCCCCGTTTTGTTTTGTTTTTTGTTATTTTTGTAATAACATCATAATTATTCGGCCGATTCTAACGAAATTTGAAACCCTTATGTTGTTTTACATTCTCTTTCGAATGATATAATTGTCAAGGTGCTCCCCAAATTAGCCTGGGAATGATTTTGTTTTGGCAATAACAACATAACTATTCGGCCGATTCTAGCGAAATTTAAAACTCTTACGTTATCTTGCATTCTATTTTGAATGATATAATTGCCAAAGTCCTCCCTAGGTTAGCCCTGGAATATTTTTTTTACAATAGCATCATGACTATTCGCCCGATTCTAGCGAAATCTGAATCCCTTATGCTGTTTTACATTCTCTTTCGAATGATCTAATTGCCAAAGTCTTCCCCAGGCTAGCCCAGGAATTACTTTGTTTTGACAATAACATTATAACTATTCGGCCGATACTCTGCTAGAATCGACTAGGCTATAATAAGCTGGGCAAGCCTAGAATAGGCTGTACTATGCTAGGCTATTATAGGCTATGCTATGCTAAGTATGCTAAGATATAATGTACAAAGCTAAGTTATACTATGCTAATTTATGCTATAAAATGCTATGCTAGATAGCATATAGTATGTTAGGTTAGACAACACTAAGCTATGCTTAACTAGGGTATAATGGGATATTATGGGCTATACTTGTCTAGCATAGTTAATGCTAGGCTAGGTTATACTAGGCTAAGCTGTGCTACGCTATACTAGGCTAGACAGGGCTATACTATGCCATGCTAGGGTAGGCTAAAGTATAATAGGCAAGGGAGGGCTATGCTAGGTAATATTATGTTAGGCTACGATAGGCTACCTAACCAAGGCTATAATAGGATAAGTTATGCAAGGTTATTCTAGTCTAGGGTATGGTATGCTATACTAGTCTAGGCTATATATGATACGCTTGGCTATATTGGGTTAGGTGTGGTTATGCTAAGATAGGCCATACCAAGAAAGTCTATAGTATGCTAGGCTAGGCTATCGTATACAAGGATATATGAGCTAGGCTCTAGTAGCCTATTATACCTTGGCTATACTAGGCGACGCTAGCTAGGTTCTGGCATGCAATGCTAAGCCATACCTGGTTATCCTAGGCTAGACTATAGTAAGCTAGGCTACACTAGGCAAGGCTATACTAGGCTAGGCTAAGCTAGGCTATACTATAATATGCCATGTTAGACTAGGGTTTACTAAGCTAGGCTAGGCTATACTAAGCTAAGGTAGGATAAAGTAAGCTATACAGGCTAACTAGATTATACTAAGCTAGGTTTGGTTAGGCCCGGCACAGCTAGGCTATTCTATTTTAGGTTAAAACAGGATAGGTTATACTATGCTATGTTTGGCTATGATATGATATGATATACTAGGCAAGTTTAGGCTAGGCTATTCTAGGCTTTACTAGGCTATGCTATGCTAGACAATACTACGCTATGCTAGGCTATTCTCTACTATGCTATGCTAAACTATGTGGCTATACTATGCTATGCTAAACTATGTGGCTATACTATGCTATTTTAGGCTAGGCTACACTATGCTATGCTATACTATGCTATGCTATGCTATACTATGCTATAATATACTCTGCTATGTTATACTATGTTATGTTATACTATGCTGTGCTATATTATGCAATGCTGTGCTATGCTATACGATGATATGCAATAATTATTACTAACTCTATAATTTAAGAAGGGGATTTTTTTGAGTATTTGAATAATGATTTCATCTTAGTTTGGTTATGACTTATGTATTTTTATCGAAGTTATTTCTAATAATTCTTTTATAATATCAAAAACCAAAATGGTGAAGTTCAGAAATAAATATAAGTATCGAAATTTTGTGAAATTTTTAAAACCCAAAGAATTACAAATGGTGGATTTCAGAAAATTTATAAAAATTTAACCATGGCTGCTTTTTTAAAAATTTAAAATTTTAATCTTAGTAGCGAAGCACAAGCTTCCCCTTACGGAGGAGTAGCGAACCCATTGCCTGGTATTCTATAAAGTGAGGGCACGCGACTTTTGGGTCAGCAGATCTTGTTTAGTTGTTGGATACTTCTAGGATTAATACAGTAAACACGATATTTGAAATAATTTTTTCTCTGAAGTTTCGTCTTAACAACTGCATTGTTCCATTCGATGTATGTGATGTTGCACCATCTTGCTGGACAAACAGTTGTCGTCTATTTCGAAACCTTCGAAAGTTCAGTACAAAATATTCTTCAGGCATGTGTCGGTATCTTTCGACATTCACAGTGACTGAATTTCCATTTTCATCCTCATTAAAATACGGCCCAATGATCTTCTGAGGTGTTATCGCACACCACACAGTGGTTTTTGCAGGATGCAGCTCTTTCTGGTGTATAGCTTCTGGGTTGTGATCCAACCATATTTTGTTGTTCTGGTTATTATTTTATCTGATGAGATGAAAGTGCGCTTCGTCAGACATTATCAGGGGCGGTACATCAATTTCCCCAAATTTTCGTCTAAATTCTTCTGCATACGATTTTCTTTTCGCGAAATCGTTGTCTTATAATTTTTGCACAACCTAAATCTTGTATGGCTTAAGTTTCAGTTTTTTCTTCATTACCTTTTTATGTTGCACTTTTTGACAATCCCACTTGTTCTGATCTTCTTTTCAATGATTTCTGCGGCGACCATTCGACGTTTAGAGGCAACTATTCAATTTTATGTTGTTCTACGCCTTTTCTGCCAACACTCCCTTTTCGTCCATCTAGTACACTAACGGTGTCTCGATTTTTTTTAGTTAGTTTGCATAGCTCTCGTCGTGATGGTACGTCTTGAGTTCCTTCGTCTCATCCGTCGTTGCGTTGGAATCACTGAACAGTTGCATCTGAAGAATGTTTCAAAAAATTTTTTTTTCGTCCAATCATTTCCAGGAGCTTCCATGTCTTCAGTTTAAAAAATTTCTTAATGATGATTTTTGTTAGAAATATTTTTCTCCTTTTATAGTTTACGAATGACTATTATGCTAGTTAATTTGTTACTTCACAATTTTCGCGAAAATTTTGCTAAGGATTGAGCATTCCAAAAATCACTTTTTTAAACAAAACTTTTTACGCTTTCCGTTTCTAGCAAAAAAAATAACCAATTTACTAAAACTGGCATAACATCTAAAGTAATAAATGAATCAACCAGATAATGGCTTCGCTACTAAGATTAAAATTTAAAATATAAAAAAAAGCAGCCGTGGTAAAAGTTTATAAATTTTCTGAACTTCGCCAATTATAATAATTTTAAAAAGGAACTCGAAACTAAATTTCTTCCCTTTCAAAATATCACGTTGCTAAAATATAGTTATAGAAGAAGATATATAAAAATAAATTTTCTGAACTTCACCATTTGTAATTCTTTGAGTTTTAAATTTCGATACTTATATTTATTTCTGAACTTTGATAAAAAAAAGTCATAACTAAACTAAGATGAAATTATTATTCAAATACTCAAAAAAATCCCCTCCTTAAATTATAGAGTTAGTGATGATTAGCCATTTTAGGGCAAAACACTTAAAAATATTACCAATAACTCCTCACATCATTGTGATCCCAAAGTTATTCTTGATTTTATTAAACTTCAAAAGTAGGAAATGTAAATAAAACTCCCTCAAAATCTGTATAAATAAACTCTGAAGCTAAGAAAGAGTGATTCTAGAATGTAAGGGAGGAGTGTTGAATAGAATATGGAGTCGTTTTGTTACTAAATTCTTAGAAGAAAATGAATAGACAAAGAGGTGAGAGGATAAGGTATGGGATAACTGGTGCTTTTGTTGTGAATGGGGAGAATGAAAAGGAAGTGGTTGTATGTACTTTTCTCTGCTAGTGATTTTTTGTGTGCAAATACATTCTTTTCTTACAAAAATGACTTAGTGTAAATACACAAGATGATATGGGCAAAGAAGAGAGAAAGAGTGTAAAGGTGTGATTGATATGTTCAAGTTGAGAAAAAAAGTTGAAGGTGAGATGTGTTAATATGAATTCTGGGGTAAGAGGTTAGAATGCTCATAAATACATATGAGATTGGCAAAGAAGAGAGAAAGAGACTCTTAGTTTATGAATGATTTGTTTGTGGGGAGGAAAAAAAATGCTGTGGGAGGAATGTGTTAAGGTGAAAACTGGCGTGAGTGGTAACGATATAGAATAATCTTACCACCTTTGCTATAAGAGATCAAAATGGTTTGGGGATGGATTAGAAGATTCGAAGAAAGTGTAAAAGAAAGGAAAATTAAAAAAAAACGCCAATGGCTGTTAAATCAATGAACTACGAAAGATGTAAGGTTATGTGAGAGGGCTTATGGTAGAAGAGGTTGAGTAAATGTGAACAGGGAAAGAGAAAATGTGAGACAAATTTAGGGAAGTGATACAGAGTGAGATAAATATACATACAATAATAAAAAAAATAGTTAAGTTGGAGTATGTGGGGCAAGGAATGGTTGGAACAAAGTTGAGAATGAGAGTGTTCTAAGTTAGTATTGGCATATAAAAAGAATGAATTATAATGGAGTTGTGAAGAAAAAATACGAAAGCAAATGTCATGCGTGAAAGGTTGAAGAACGGTGTGAAAGATGGGTTGAGAATGGACACCATGTTTGAAAGAGAATCTGAGATTGTGTATGTGAGGTGCGCCTATAGAGGGATTGTGAGAAGTGGAGTCTTGGATGCCTTTTGCCCTGCGCTTCCTTGAATGGATTAGCTGCTACTAGACATCATCTCATTCCTACGAATGACTAGTTTGCGTGAAAATATGGTGAGAGGTGCAAGGGCTGGTTATACAAACAGACTTCAATTATATATTATATTTATTTACAAAGTCATGTAGAGGTTCTTCTGGGTTGCTTAAGTCAAGTGGCTGCAGCCCCTGTGAAGGAAGAGCTTGTGGGTTGTCCGTGTGAGGCTGATATTTGGCGTGAAGCAAGCGAGTGAGTTGAACGAATGGCGATGCGATGGCAATAAAATATGATTCGTATCTTTTCTCAGTGCCAATAAATATGGCCGAATAGCGTCAGGTTGCTAGGTGTAACCAATGATGGGTTGAGAGCGGTCGTTGGCTTCGCCAGGGGATTTTTTTTTGAGAGTGGACTGAAAGGGGTGGGATTATTGTCCCAATCCCATTTTGTTGGTAAGTTGTTTTTTGGATGATATTGGTGTGGTTTAAATAACCTCCTTATTTGCTCAACGGTTATAATAAATGTTAAGGTTTTTTTCCTTCCAAACAGTTTCTTAATCCAACTCAAACTGAATTGTGGCAATTTTGTGCCCCTTCTTCGTTAATAAGTTTTCATCCTTCGTAAATATATTTATGGCAGCGCCACTGACATACTCTCTCTCGTTATTTGTTGTATATATCTTCCTAACGTTTTTCAAGTTGATGCAACATATCTCTTACAACAATGTTGATGATGCTTTATCAAAATGTTTCAAATATAGGTTATTTGTTGCAAGTGTACAACTTATAATACCATCTTCGACAACAAATCTGGACAAATTTGGAATTCAAGAGTCATCACATCTCTGCAAACCAAAATTATTTATTAATTTAGTATATCTCCTTTCAACACCTCTACCTCTTTCACTATACAATGGAAAAAGTCTCGCTAGGATAACAATGGTCTGAGACTATGATAGTCGTCTAATCACAAGTGTGCATAGTAACATTCGCACTAAAGGTTTTTAGAAATTTCCTGAAATGCCTTCCTGACAAGGAGACATTTTCAATGTTTCCTGAAGGGAGAAATGCTACTTATAATGGGGTACTTTACTGAACAGTAACTTTGAGGACGTCCTATATATAAAAATGGTCAAGTCACTGGAGACTTCAAGTTGTCTCAATTTCTCCAGAGGTTTCACAATCTCCTAAAGTCAGCATTATCCCCTTGAAATTATAATTACGCTAACATCAGTTAAGCATTAAGATAATGCGAATATAATTTTCATATCGAGAGATGTTTTCAGTTATTAAATTCTTGATAAAATATTAATAAGTTTGCCACTCCTATCCCCAATGTCCCTACACATACAAAATAGCTCCTTTTGTCTATCGGGAGCTACAGAACTCGAGATTTTTTTCAGAAAAGTTTAGTGAAAAGAGAAAATTAATATGTGGCTCTAAATATATTATGATAACCTTCTTGATTAAAATTTAATGAATGAGATTTAAATCAGTGGGGGTGAGTTGGGTAATGGGAGAGTTACCCACACTAATTACTTTCATTTAAATTTTTTGCGAATAAAACATCGGAAACTAATTAGAGTTCCATTGTATGTATCGTATTCCCCCTGAGTAAATACTGTAGTTTAGGCAGAAAATTAGCGCCAGGAAGAAGACCTCTCTTAGATTTGAGGAGCATTTTGAGATACTGAATTCTACTGCATGGTAAAAGGACAGGTTAGAAAGACCAGGGTTTGTGTTGCGTCTCTCAGAAAATAGAGGCTATGTTTTGTTGATCATCATCATCATCATCATCATCGCTAACTCTATAATTTAAGATGGGGATTTTTTTGAGTATTTGAATAATAATTTCATCTTAGTTTAGTTAAGACTTACTTATGTTTCTTTTATCAAAGTTATTTCTAATAATTCTTTTATAATATCAAAAAAAAAAAAGGTGAAGTTCAGAAATAAATATAAGTATCGAAATTTTGTGAACTTTTTAAAACCCAAAGAATTACAAATGGTGAAGTTCAGAAAAAAAAATTTTATATATCTTAGTAACGAATCGCAAGCTCCTCCCCTAGAGGGAAAGTGGCGAAGCCACTTGCCTGGTCCCCTATATGATAAAAACGCAGGCATGGAATGATCAAGAATATTTGTGCTTCGCTTGCTATTCCGTTCGAAGCTCTCTAAATCCAGCTTTCTTTGGGTTAAGACTTTTCCATATTTTAGCTCTTCATCTGCAGTTCATGGACTCAGATGGTAAGCATCACTTGTTTGGATTTGAAAATGCATCTTGTAGTTAGGGACAAAGTTTAGAATGGCATTTTTTAACTTTTTTTTGCCTATGAACTCTTTAGGCATGAGTTCAAAATGTCATTACCCCCTTGCCAAAAATTTCTAACACAAACAATATATTTTATAATATAATAATAACTATACATGTATTATTCAATAGAAAGCGATGTCGTTAGATGGTTTAGAATTGTGTTTTAGAAAGATCAATATTCGAACAATTTGATTTTGCTATTCTGTGACTTCAATTCCACCAGTAAAACCATACAATTACCCTGAAATTTTTCCCTAGTTTAACACCACTGAATTAGAAGCAAAACGGAGAGTTTAAATTCGCCTGTACTTATTTAACGAACTGCTTTCGTTCCATTGGCGGATCCAGGATATAAATTTGGTGGGGGCTAACCTGAATCCCCTTGAGTAGTCTGAGAAAAGGGAATTAATAAGGGTTATAATAGACAGTATTGATAATAAATAACAGCATCTCATAAATGAGTGTGCACTGACTCTCTCAGATCCGAATTTTTTCCGCACATCAGAAAATTATGAATTGTAGTTTTTGGACGTCAGCGAAGGTTTAATACTAAATTTAATAAAAAAAATTATATTTACCTGTAATTTAGACATTTATCATATAAACATTCGATTGCAACGGTTTAAAAACGCTTTTTATATATATTCTATATTATTAAATAACATTTTCTTAATAACAGAATACAAGTACGGTTTAAAAAAGAAATATAAACATAAACTGGTTTGAAATTTAGGGGGAGGGCCCCCTAGCCTACCCCCTAGATCCGCACCTGCTTTGCTCTTATCCCTGCTACCAGATATTCCAATTACAATTAACAGGCCTGTTGACATAAAAGAAATAACCAATGAGCCTATTTACCAATATAAAATTAAGAGTACACACATTAAACCTACTGTGTTAAAACGTTTGGATGAGCTGAAATTTTGCCTTGTGCATACCAAAATATCTCTATGTCCGGATGGATGCAAATTCCTTATAGTTTTTTTGATAATCTTCTAAATGAACGTTTTAATTTAATTTTTTTTCTCTTTCTTCCTCCTTTAACCTTTAAAAAACATTTTCGAATTTTTTTTCCCTTAAATTAGTTTCTGCGCTACAAAATTCAATATCAAACTCATTAACATGACGGGTTTTCCATTAGTCTCTCGAAGCTGTTTCACATATTTTGCTCATCTTTCGCAAATAGTTAACATTGTTTGTCCCCTCAAATTTGATACCGAGGACAAAATGAAATAGAAATTTAATCAGAAATTCGCTAAGACGTATTCGAAATGGCTTTCAATCTTACTTTACCTGACGTGCTCGCAATGTTGAGAAACAGATTATGTCCAGAATTTAAAACACCGAGCCGACTTTTCTTACTGAGGTTCATTTAAAACAAAAAAAAATTGTTTCTGTCAAGAAACATACCGTGAATCTCATTAAGTTATACTATTACCTGGTCGTTGTAGTTCATTATGGTCAATATTTATCTATCTCCTGGCTCTAAAATCTTCAGACATAATTTCAAGTTTTAAAAAATTAAATTAAACGTACATGGTAAAATGAATTTTTATTATTTATATAATAAATTAAACTGGAAGTAACGAGAAGAGGGAAACAGGAGGCGGAGGGAGATAGCACGATTTTCCAATATACACAAAATTGGGGCGTAGTAGATAAAATAAATTCGGCAGCGACTTCCTGAAAAATGATGGTAAACAAGAAAATGATGCTAAATGGAACTTGTCGTGGTGAAGAAGCGAACTTTCGAGCATTCGAACGAAAGCCTTTTTCAAAGGCGCAGAGGCACAAATTACTCGAAATTCCTGGCAACATTCGGAAATGTTTGCTGCCGGAACCGCCGCGTTGGGGTGAGAAGAACCGTAAAACCGAAAAACGTTTTCTCTCTGTTTTCTGTTGTATAAATGTTGGGACCTAAGATGTCGAATCCTCTATGTTGCCATGTAATATACAGAATTTTGAGGAAGTATGTTGATGACGATAGTCTACTTATTTGAGAAACTATAATATTAATAGAGCATAGGCAACGAACACCTGAAGGTTCACTCAAGGTCCAACACATTTTATATGCACCCTTAAGCAAAGACATGAAAAGGTACCCTATGGAATCATTAATATAATGCAATTAGAAATTTGTGGTAAATGAATATATATATATATATATATATATATATATATATATATATATATATATATATATATATATATATATATATATATATAACGTGGTAGGAGGCCATGTTGTATACATGATTTGTTGACAGCGATGGCTGCTTGATTAAGCTTGTGCTGCAGCTTTTTAACCTTTACAAAGAGTTTCTTTTTCAGGAAGCGAAAAGTGTGAAAAATGCTGGAAAGTGACATATCTTTATTAGCCGAGACGTCTTTCAACCTTTACAAAGGTCATCTTCTGGGCAAAAAGGGTAAAAGTTTACACAAATGGGTGTTATATATGCATTATTATCTTAGCATAAGAATATTTTTTAGGAATAATCAGAAGTGAGAAAATTTCTAAAGTTTGAATAATGTTTAGATCAAAACAGAAGGATTCAAACCAGCGACCTCACGCGTACCAGGCGCTGGCGTTGATAATTTAGCCACGATGGACAAATATGACAATCTCAACTGTCTTTATGAACTTCAGGGAAAGACATGAATATATATATATATATATATATATATATATATATATATATATATATATATATATATATATATATATATATATATATATATATATATATATATATATATATATATATATATATATATATATATATATATATATATGAACTATAACGCAATCGAAGGCACTTTGTTATAAATATCTCCTTAAGGCGCGCCAATTTTTTTAAGTTGATAGTTTTCGTGTGTTGTTTTTCCACCAGAAAGGAAACAAACAGGAAGCCTCTCCTAGTGACACGCCGTGGCATAGCCTTTATTTCAAAATGCTTCATTCATTAAAATGCTTTCTTTTTAATGTCCCCTAATTTTAATTTGACATTCAAAATATACCAAATAATATTATCAAAAACCTATGTACGTTTGTATTTAATTTTAGGTCATTGAGAATGGGAGCAACCAATCCGAAACGTCGCTACCCAAGAAATAAAAAACATGATGGAAATCATCAATGCAGCCTTATTGTTCATCGTTAAACATTTAGTATACGCCGGGCAACGCGCAATAACTCACTCTGTTACGTCATATATATATATATATATATATATATATATATATATATATATATATATATATATATATATATATATATATATATCACTTTGTAACCATTAGTTACCAAAAGCGCTTGAAACTTATTTTATGAGTTGGGATTTTGAATAATTTACGATAAGTTAGGTGGCGGTTAGTAGAGATTTTTTGCCTCTGTCCTCTTATTCTAATTTCGCCATTACGATCCAATTATTTTTTTTTACCATCTTTGTTTTCCTTTCTCGTCAGTTATTTGTATTTCCCGTGTATCTCTTTTGTTTCTCTCTTGTTTCTTCTTAGCTTTCTCTTTCATTTTCTATTCTAGTAACTTGTCCCCTATCGGTTTGGCCTCTGTTCTCATGAGAACTGCGTTGATTTAGTGCTAGAAAGAAAGGGGGGGGGGGGGATTGAGCTTAAAGGTTGATTGACGCAAATATTAAGTCACTGACAAGATTTCCTTTAGATTATCGTCATGTCTTCCTCAAAGTTGGTATGCCCTTATGGAGGATGCAATTGACACATTCAGGAATATAGGCTTGCAAAAGCTATCAGAGACAAAGATGCGAGCTTTAACATCTTGCTTATGTGTGATGGAAGGAAATATCAAGGAAATGGCCATTGGTTGGTTCGAGAGCTTCCACGAGAAGGCGGAATCCCATTTTGAAGGAACATTGACGGAAGACAGCGTTAATTTTTTATAGACAGATTGCCTCATTTATCGATCAATCGGGAAACAAACCTGCGTTTTTTCATCGACTCCGGGGCCGTGTTGTGTATCATACTATCGAGCATTCGCGTGAAGAGAAATCTCCCATGTCTCCTTGAGCTGTAAACCGCAAATATATCCTCGATCGCTATATATTGGGGTAAATATTTCTATAGCATTTATAAAGCCGATTTTCTCAGTTAAACTTTACAGTCGACCCTAACCGGCGACACCTAATTGATTTGAAAAGGGACATTTCTTCACCGAGAACAAAATTACTTTCTCTACCACCCTATATAAATATTCAACTGTAGGGCCGTTTCTTTACGAGCACGGCTTTCTCATGTTTCATGATACCATATAATCCTTCAAGGTGACTATTATTCGTTTAAGTAAGGTAAGAGACTCTTTCTAAACTCCGAGATTCCTAATAGATTGGTTGATCGTGTCCTCTTTAAAATAAATGCTCTTACTTTTTTCGACTTGGAATTAGATTTCTGAAGAATTATAGCTCCGAATGATCTAATTAAATTATAATGTGTGGTTGTTTATTTTATTATTCCTTAGGGTCTTGTAATAACAAATATCAAGAAAGTACCTCTCAGCCTGCAGTTTCATTGAATCAGGAAGGAAAGGTTGGTATTTAATGCTTAGATGTTTTCTCTCTTTCTGCTCTATTTAGCCTATAGTTATTTGAAACATTCAATTCCATATCGTGCATTTAAGGGAGTGTAAGGGCTTGGTGGCTACCTCATTTGATCTGGAAGATCACCAGAAGAAATTTGTCTTTGAGTTAACCTTTCCTTCAAGATGGAAGTGAGCTTCATCTTAGGTTCAAAGGAGGTTAAGGAAAATTGGAGTCTCCTGAATCCTCTCCAGTATCTTGACTGGCATAGCCTTTCTCTGCTCCTTGTCTCAGGCTGCAAGGGTCTGTTTCGTCTGTATTATGTACGGGTAGGCCTTTACATCCATTACTAGCACTCTACTGCAAGTCTCACGGGATATACCGAGGGATTGGCTTCGCTAGCGCACAGAGCGTTTGAGACTGTTGAAGTGACTCTCTCACGCTCTCGACCACCTCAGCTGTACGCTTCCTGGGGTGTCCTGAATGGCTTGGACGGTTGTTACTGGCTGCAATGAGGTTCTCCACTGTCCCATAGTTCTCGAAGTAGTCTACCAAGTCCTGGATTCTGCTCTTGGAGGGGGCCGTTTCACATTCGAACTGATTCACAAAAGTGTCCTGCACTTTCTTGAACGAGCCTGTATTGTAGTAATATTTGACGCTGTATATTCTTTGCTGCAGCTCCCATTGAGATCTAATTGAGTTCACAGGGGTTTCTTCTGTCAGGTCTTGCAAATTAAGGATAAATAGTGAATGAATGAAAGATATATCACAAAAAATGTGTGCAGGCCCGTTTTGGGGGTCATCCTGTATATCGTACCTATTTTGAAATATATTTAGTTGGACGGCTGAATTTTTTGTCTCTCTCTCTCTCTATCTCTCTCTCTCTCTCTCTCTCTCTCTCTCTCTATATATATATATATATATATATATATATATATATATATATATATATATATATAGGGTGCCCACCCACCCCCGCCAAATAATTGGACCATTTTTGAGAAGCAATGTCTCAATAACCATTGCAGCTAGGGGCATGAAATAAAAACAAATGAAAGATGAATCATTTATCTATGAATCTTTATTCATTGTAAAAATTGTCTTAGAGACATTAAATTAGTCAATTAGTCTGACTCTTTTATGGTGTTTCAATTCTGGTTCTCTTTTTTGTTTCCAGGCTTTTATGAATATTGGGGGGTTTACTTTGGTTATATTTGTAGCGTTTTTTTCATTTTCCGCCTGATTTGATAGTTTATAAATGCCAAAGTTGTTTTACAACTTTGTATTTGTTGTATTATTGCGAACTGTAAGGCTTTTGGTGTTTCGTTATTAGCTTGCTGGTGAGTGAAAGACGGGTTACTAATCATATAGGTAACTATCTCTAATCTTCCCATTTCAGATAAAGTAGGCTTGCCATATATGAATTATGAACTGCGACGAAGGAGTGTAAGAGATAAGGCAACCGAACATAATTCAGCCATTAATACACAACTTGGCGACCAGTTTACGTATAGTCACAAAACTTTGATGGGAGTGGAGGTGCCCTGGAAATTTTCGCATATTGAATATTTATGATTTCCCACCGAAATTACGGTTGAGCAATTTTCTCTAAGGTAGACATTAAACAAAGTCTCCAGCAAATACTCATCGATATCCGAATCCGCTACAAAACAGCCAATATCACTTTATTCAATTGTTTATATCATAACGAAGATTCGTGATTTAAAATTTGAACTAGGTAAATGAATTTGTCTCATGCGCAATGGTATATAAAACCTAATCAGGTCGATCACGTACGTCTGTGCCCCGATCGTGCCAAAGCGTTCGAGTTGAAATCACGTCTGCGGCTGAAGCTCCAGTTTGAAAGGGTGAATTACCCTGATCATTTTTTTGCGCAGATATCAGATTGACTTGGGAACAAGTCCTCCAACGACAGGGGAAGAGTGAGCTTACACAAGTGGTGTTGGAATTTAACTAATTCCAAACGCGTAGAAACAGAGACAAAACGCAAACCCTTCACACGAAAAAGATGAATTCCAACCTCGTCGAGTTTTACCAAGACGCAGATTTCTCGTCGATTTTCCATCGAGGAAGAACGAGATTTTTAGTCGCGTGCGAGTCTAGACGCGGGCGCCTCTACATCTCACTATATCGGTCGGTGGGTCGGTTCCCGTTTTGCTTCTTTTTTTTTGTTTTTGTAATAACATTGATACTATTTGACCAATTCTAACGAAATATGAAACTCTTATGTTGCTTTACATTCTCTTTCGAATGATTTAATTATCAAAGTCCTCCCAAGGTTAGTCCGGGAATTATATTGTTTTGGCAATAACATCATAATTATTTGGCCGATTCTAAAGAAATTTGAATGCCTTATGTTGTTTTAGATTCTCTTTCGAATGATATAATTGCCTAAGTCCTCCTAAGATTAGCCAGGGAAATATTTTATTTTGGAAATAACATCATAACCATTCAGCCCATTCTAACAAAATTTGAAACCCTTATGTTGTTTTACATTCTCTTTCGAATAATATAATTTACAAGATCCTCCTAAGGTTAGCCCTGGAATTAATCTGTTTTGACAATAACATAATAACTATTCGGCCGATTCTAACAAAATTTGAAACCCTTATGTTGGTTTACATTTACTTTCGAATGATATAATTGTCAAAGTCCTCCTAAGATAACTCCGGGAATTATTAAAAGTTTTGAAGGTCGTAAGGTCATAAATCAGGATAAGTGAAAAAACGCAGCTTTTTGGTCAGCAGACCTTGTTTTCTCCCTCTTTAGGGTTTTCGATCTCATCAATTTGCTTCAAATCCCACAAGCCACTTTAGAGTACCAAGGTAAAGGTCTAAATGTAAAGGGCTCGTCGGCATACAACTTTATGTTGCCCGGTACGTTTTCCGCAGTCACACTTTACGGTACAATGATTTAGTTTTAGTCCAAATAAATCTAATTAAACTAAATTTATATTTATACCCCAGTGTTTCTTTATTTATACACTACTGAACAAAATAAGAGATGTCCCTTTAATAAAATATATTAAAAAATACGATCAGTAATGGTACATATTATACAGTATATTATGTTATATTATATATTATATGAAGATTTCATATGTTACAATCATATATTCAAGAAATTATACTAAATAAATATACAAAATAAAATATTGACACATGTAAAATAAAAAAACGATCATCACAGAATTGCTTAGCAAGCAAATACACTACAAACAAACCAAGATTTGACATCGATGAAACTTAAATACCTAGTATGAGGTGGTGAAGCCTTTGTTTTCTACATATTACTTCGGCGCAATGACGACCATTGCACCTCACCAGTTTCTTGCAAAATTCTGGTGTCATTTTGTTTCGTTGTGGCTTAATTTTCGTCCTTCTATGTGTTTCAGTTGAATGCTGCTGGTCTCGAACTTTGCCTCCAATGAACTTCCAGAAGTCCTCAATTGAGTTCAGTTCCGGGCTCTGAGCAGGTCCCTTTGCAGTATGACATGGCACGTTGTCCTGCATAAATACTGCTGGTTAGTTCAAAGATGCTTGGAGTAAAGGTATAACATGTTGTGTGAAGTTTAGGAAGACATTTGCATTTCCATTCGAATTATTCGCTCTAGCGGACCAACTTCTTCAGACCAAAATATCATTCATACCATCAGGCTGTCTCATTCATTCTTAGTAAACTTTTTAACACATTTTGAGGTAAAACATATTTGAGCTTCAACATATTTGAGTTTTGCCTTCTGGTTCTTCTTACTGTTGATTGGTTTGGTTGCTGGGGAACAGACTTTTAAACTAGATGCTTTGATGCGACGAAACACTGTGAAACGACTTATTTTTGTTATTATT
Organism: Ceratothoa steindachneri; assembly: GCA_963969495.1. Lineage (NCBI taxonomy): Eukaryota > Metazoa > Arthropoda > Malacostraca > Isopoda > Cymothoidae > Ceratothoa > Ceratothoa steindachneri. The sequence continues at coordinate 160,764,186 of OZ018327.1, forward strand.
AGACTTATTTTTTCAAGAAATTTCAGCTGCAGTCTCTAAGGGATCCTTCATAGAGAAACGCCTAATAGCTTTGTCTTCTGGGACGATGGTTATGAGGTGTTGACCGACTTTTGCAGGAGATTTATAAGTTTTATTTTCATTGTTTAACTTTATGACACGTGGTATTACACTCTTGAACCTTCTTACCCTTCTTCATCGCTGTAATGAATTCTCTCAAAATCTTTATCCCTCCAAACAACATGATCTTCAGCATATTCGAATGTCGCCTTCTGGTTCTTCTTACTGATGATTAATTTGGTTCCTAGAAAACGATCTTTTAAACCAGATCTATTAAGGCGATGTGACACTGTGAAGCAGTTCACTTCTTTGCCACTATTGGTCTTAATTTTTCGATAAATTCTTGCTGCAGTGTCCAAGGGATCCTTCATGAAGAAGCGCCTAATAGCTCTATCTTCTCGGACGGTGGATATAACATTTTCTTTTCATTGTATAGATTCAGAACGTGCAAATTCACACTCTTAGACTTTCTTATCTCTCTTGAAGTCGCAGAAAAAGTCCTCTCCGATAACTTCAAGCGAACAATTTTCTGAGTAAGCTCAGAATTGACTTTTACGTGTGCTGGCATCTCTGAGGAGTAAGTATGACACTGGTAGTTGTACAATTCTTACCTACTGAGCAAAACGTTGCCGGATGATTTCAAGGAACTTCTAGAATGGTCGGAAAAACCTTTCTCTTATTCAGCAAGTGTTAATAAGTTTATTTTGTATAATTTCTTGAATTTACGATTACATTATATGAAATCTTCATAAAATATATTAAATGCATATCTTTATGTACCATGTAAATTTGATTTATCTACTCTTCATATTTTTAAAAATATTTTGATAAAAGTAAATCGTTCTCTTAATTTTCTTGGTAGTGTATTCAGTTTCATTGACTCATTCTTCTATTATATCTCTCACGTAATTAATAATATAGCACCAAACCACTTTAATTTATTGCACCATAAAGAGAGTAAACATTTAACGTCTACATTCGTTACTGAGTGAGTGAATGCACTCATTGGTGTTGGAGTCGAATTAAAATTTCATCAAGTTTTGCTCAGTTTTGACAAGTGTCAGGTCCATTGATTGACAGTTTTTTTTTAAAACGTAATACTTTCTCTTTGGGGCTTTCATAGATTAAAGATCGATGTTACCTGCCAAACCTAATCCATAGACCACTCCTAAAACGAATTAAATCGCATACGAAGGAGGCAAACATACATCCGTTTCTAAAGAAGTAGTTCACTCTCACTTACCCGTACACCAGGAGAGTGACCCCGAATTAAAGTAAAATACGTACACATGATCTCCAGTTAACTACGTCAGGAACATTGATCGTGCATTACCTTATTCTATATCTTTCATTTAATAAACGGCATGAGCCATTCAAGCGGCCGTTGATCAAAAGCACCATCACCTCCAATCGAAAGCGTCAACGATGGCTCCTGACCCAGGAAGAGCTCTCCCAAACGATACCCACGGTTCTACTGCGTACAAAGAAGTCCCTCTCTGACTATCTCGACGTGCCACTTAGTAACGACCTCTTTCATGATCTTTTCTCGCAGCGTTTCCAGAACCACGCATCAGGTTTGGCCGCTCTACCTCCTAGCATCCCTTTTGACCAGGTTGCTAAATCTGTTGGGACACTGCTCCAGTAGCTCCAGTTAGCAATTTTACACACAAATTTATTCTATCGGTGAAGTTTGAGAACTCTTTGCAAGGACATTAGAGGCATCCTGGTGTAACTCTGCCAAATATTCCCTTAATCCTCATCCTTTACCCATGCATCTGAGGGTCAATTCTGGTACCATCAGGTGTTTAAGGAGAAGACCCAAAAGTGTACAACCCACGAAAGGTCCTATAATCGCAACTTATGACGAAAATAGCTCTCACTCAGTCTAAAGTTACGACGCTTTATCATCTAGAGTATTATTGTCACAAAATATTCACTAGAAATCCTGGAAGAAGGCATTAAACCCATGTCGACTTACTGGTAGACCTTAAGCGGCATAGGTTCAAAGACGTTCAAATGTGATTTTTCTCCACTTTAAATACAGGTTGCTTTTTCATCTCTTCTGCATCACCGTTTTATCGCAGTTGAACCTCCATATGCAGAGTTCTTCTTCGATTTTCCTAATCTAACACGGCCATTTCAAGGATATGAGATCTGGTTTTACGCTTCATTGTCACCAATGGTCTAGTCACCTATTTCAGCCCAAACTTACGACAGCAAATGAATTTGAATAGTTGATGCGCGGCGGCAACTTTCATTTCTAAAAGCAAATTGGCGGTCCTCCCACATATGATTGCCCAATCTAAGGGTAAATAGAGGCTCTGTGGTGACTTTAAGATCTTCAAATTCCAAGCACTAAGCGACCGGTATCACGAGCAGAATGCTATGCATTGTATGTCTAATTTACACGTAAAGACGATTATTTTTGCTAAGGTGGATCTTAGGAAAGATTATCAGCAAATAACTACTCGTACCTACTCGGAATCAACCCCGAAAACTGTCATTATTCCCCTCTTTTGTACTCGTAAATATGATATCTCGCCTGCGCCCTATTGTGACGACTGCGTCGTCCCCCAGACTGTTCGGCACATTCTTGTCGAATATCCCAGTTTGGGTGATCTTCGCGCAAGTTACCTGTCCAGGTACCGAGATGGGCGGGGTCACTACCGCCTGTCCTTTGTACTCGGGACGAGTGCGTGCACATTGACTGGTGGACTTGTTGACTTTTGGGGGGAGACCGGCCTTCTCCCTTTTATTTAAATAGTTTTTAGTTGTTTTTTTTTGTTATTTTTTTTTGTAGGTCGCACGCTCCTGCGCCGGGGGGGAGGGGGACTTCCCCCCGACGCCGGAGATTGCTTCCTGATTGTTGTGATCTTCCTTTTTTATCATTGTTTTCATATTCTTATTTTAAAGTAGCCTAGTGCTAGGCTGTCTTGATTCCGGCGACTTATGCCCAAGTGGGCAGTCGCCAGATAGGCTCCTAAATTAAAAAAAAAAAATCTCGCCCACCGATAGGAAAATTGAAGTCCATAAAATATTAGCCCAGACGAGTTCCTGAACACAATTACGTGAAATTTGGAGGATAGTAAACTTCCCATGCTGTGCGAATCTGTTAAAATCTTTAAACGCGTTCCTCAGAAGGAGCACCCGCAAGAAGAACTGCCCCCTTAGGTCGATATATGTTGCATTTATGATTTTCACCATTAGCAACAACGCTTTGGCTATCTCCATGCGATTAACTCATCTCTATTATTCACTTGAACATTCCCTCAAGATAGATTCCACGAATAACGGCATAATTGGTGATTTGCAACAAAGGAACGAAAGTGCATGTAGGAATCCCATCGGATTATTTAAAAAAGTTTTAAAGCTTGAACTACGACTTCTGGCTGTATCCCTTGCCATAAAACTCTTCCTTCATTAGTCGCAAGGGCAAATTTTTAACCTTTTTACAGACCATCGTGCGTCTATCCGCAATCCAGGTTAATTCTTGCCCCTATTCGACACGCTAATGTCGCTGATTTGTTAACGATGTTGGGGCGTTTTACTTGCTGTGTAGAAACACTTTTTCAGGGAACAATGTAGGCCCAATCCCTCTCAATGGTTTTCATAACCTTTTAGGTGGCAATGCTTGTATTTCATTCAATTTTTACCACAGACCGCCCCCGGGAGTTCAAGCCATGCATATTGAAGGAACTCACTCGTGTTCTGGGTACCAAGCGCATTAGAAGACAGTGTGAAACCCCGACAGTAACTGAAAATCGAACGTCGCTACCCCTTTATCGAAGAAACCCTGAAGCTCATAGCCCCAACACTCTAGTTAGAATCACCCATCGTGGTTCTACTCAACCTAAGGAAATTCTTGGAAAAAATATCTCGGCGTGCCTCTAGCCTATTTATTCTATGAGTCCCTGGCTAGTTCGTCGAAACACTTTGCACTCCAGTAGTCCATCAGATCGTCGCCCTCTTTAGGCGCCCCATAGAGAAAATCAGGCAAAGTTTTTCCCTCAAAGTGAATGATTCTCATATGAGAACAAAACTTTTCTTTGAATGAGCGAATCCTGCTCTCAAAATAGGTTCCCTGCAGACAACAGGGAAAGGTGAACTTATCCGCAATACAGCTTCTCATCCTAGGACGCAGTTTATCCTTAGACGAGAAGAAACTTCCAATGGATAAGAAGTTTAGAAATGTATTTTTAAAACTATTACCAAAGAAGTATTTCTTAGGTAACTTGTTGCAGCTTATAAATAATTACATTGATCCATTTCCTGAACTATAATATATTTCTCATTCTTAGGAAAATTATATAAGAGATAAGAATAAGAATTTATTTTGTTTAAATTTTTGTAAATTATTATTTTAACGAGGATGGCAAGAAAAGACCTATTTGAAAAGTAAGATTGCTGCGTGCTAAATTCTTAATGCGTAAGCAAGTTAAGAAGAGGTGAAAACCTCTGTAGCTGAGAGGTTTTAAGCCATTTAGCCTACAGTACCCTACATATCATAATGCCTGAAAATATTTATGCCAAAGCCAATAACTGTAAGTTTTATACATACTGAGGTAGTTAATTTGTCAATGGTTCATTCAATTATGACATCTGAGAATGGAAGTTGATTATACTTTTCTAATTCAGCAGTAGATTTAATGTTTGGCTAAATAGAGTTTATAACATTAATAAATTGATTAACTTGATCAAACTTAGTAAAATTAGCAAATAAATCGTCAACATATTGACGATAAAATATTGTTTTTAAATCTGAGGAACAATATTTTATGAAATTATTTTCTAAATGGGGATCACTGGAAATCACATTCCCACTTAATTTATTTCTTGATAACTTTTTTTATTGAATAAAAACTCAATTAAAAATCAAATCCAAAACACCCCTGTTGATTTAGAGAAGTTGAGGAAGGAGTAAATGTTGCTAAAATTTGAATTTAAAGTAATGTCACTGTTATTTTGTAAGGAGAAAATTGTGTAAAGAGAAGATGCGCCAGAGTTGACCAAGACCTTAGAAGATTTAATTTGTATGGCATTACCTCATTAAGCGAGCAATGTTTTTATACTGTATTGACCTCGGCTGAACCTAGGGAGTATTTATGAATGAATTTTGAAAGTTTGTAGGTGAAAAGAGAAAAATAAGATAAGTATTTCAGGGATATTTGTCTTGTGTAACTTGGGTAGACAATATAAAAATATAAACAAGAAAGTGTAGCATGAAGGTAGTCATAAGTACTTTACTGAATAAATTCAGAATCCTGTTTACCTTTTCATCAAGTTTAAAGACTATTTTTGAAATGTTTCTTTCAGGAGTTTTAATATTCAAGTATCACTAAAGATTGTACGCGTTTTTAAAATATAGTCTGTTTCATTTAGAATGGTCATCCTATTTCCTTTAATTAGTTTAGTAATAATGAATTTTTATTATTTTATAGGAAGCGTATTATTTTATCACCATCCTTCCTGAAGATAAAGGAATTTTTTTTCATTTCTTAAGTTTGTGGTTAAATTCGTGTTAATTCTGAATAATTGGATTTAAATCTACTCAAGTCACCGGATATGGGTAATTTGTAAACATCATGAGAGAAGCGTTAAAGTTTTAAATAATAGGAAGAATAATTTTTAATTTATCCAAATTGGATTGGAAGCCCTGAGATAGCGAAAGAGTACGCCAAAGGCTCAGTGTTGTTTTTCTCTCTTTACGCTCTAGTAAAGTTTTCCCTGATAAAGGAGGTAAAGTTTTGTGAAATTTGAATACATGAGTTCGTGTTAAATTTGCATAAATAACCTTTTCCACATCGCTGCACCTAATATTAATGTGTGCATAGTCTGGTTGGCGAGACCTCTTGTGGCTATTCATGGTGTAGTTCTCCCCTAAGGGTACTATCTACACTTCGTGCTTTTTAATCACGTTTCTTTCATCACTTCGCAACATAACGGAAACCCTCATTGTGCCCAGACCTCATTGATAGTACGGTATAATGAACCCCGGAAGGAAGCCCTGTTAGGGGGCGTGAAGAAGGGGTCCCTTAAGGACACGAGCCGGAGACCTTGGAGAGGCGCCTATTAGAGTAGGCCCATTAACGGGAGGAATATGAAACCACAAGAAGTAGCCTAACAGATATTTATTGACCTGAAAATCACACTAATTAAGTGCCTCGATGTCCCGACAGGATTCATCGTGATCTGCCGTGAAAACAAGGATGTCGAGAAACTCCTAACCTCTGAGGGCAGCATCACACTCAACAAACTTGACCTTGAAGCAACCCCCCCCCCCCCCAGATCACGGCCACTAGATCAGTCGTATGCAGGAAGGTTGAGCCATGGGTAGGAATGAACACTCCTCAGGATATTAAGGAGTGTGAAGCAAATCAACCGTGGTTGAAAATTCATGACATTATAAAATTCAAGGATCATACTCACGTGTTTAAGATCGTCTGCGAAAACACAGAAATGGTTACCAAAATCATGGATAAAGGACTTATTGCCTTTTACACTAGGATCCCGAAAACCAACATCCAGCGAGACGCATTCATAAACATACATATATGCTTCCGTTGTTACGAAATGGAAGACCACATAACGGCGGAATGTCATAAAAAAGACCTCACGATATGTTCGGAGTGCGGGATGGAGGGGCACACCCCCTGATCATGCCTGAGTACTACCAAACAGTGCATCAACTGTATAGGCCTAAATCGGAAAATGGCGATGTCATGCCCGGAAAGAAAAAGACAATAAAAAGGAAGGAGAACGAGGAGAACGAAGAGAGATTGAAGGTACAGAAGAACATGACATACGCCTCGGCGACAAAAAATACAGTAAATAACCAAAAGACAGAAACACAACTCAGCATAGACGGAACATTGAAGGTCAAGATACTGACCTGTATCTTGCACTCACACATATTGAACATTTCCAATTCCAGAAGCTACGTGAATACCCTAAACGGAATGCTCAAGGACAATTGTTTAGAACCCATGAACTTTTCCAAGGATATGGACTCGTCAGCAATATTTAAAGTGAAGATTAGTGACAAAACAACAAAAGCACTAGTCGAAGAAGCAAAACCGCAGGAGGAAAACAATGAAGACTCAAATACTGAGGAAACTGAATCGGATAGCAGCTCGGAAGAATCCACCCAGGAGGTTAAAGTCACCAGAAATAAAGCCCAAAAGAAAAGAAGATCCAGATCCAGTTCACATAAGACATCAACCCAACGGCAGCAGTCCTCGATCCCTCGACATCACTATCATAAAAAAGAAAGGAAGTAATCATGTGTAGACGGGAACAGAACGAGAAAAAGAAGAAGAAACGTTAAACAAGACCTAAAGAGACAAACGAAAACCACAAAAGGTATATCAAAATGGACAAACGTAAACTGGAAATACTTCAAATTAATACTAACGGTTGGATAGGTAAAGAATGCATATATGTAAATATCTTTAGAGAGCTATACCCAGATGTTATTTAAATATCTGGCCATGGATTAGACCTAAAAACAGAAAAAAAATAAAAAATATAAAACTACAACGTTTTAGCAACGAATCTTTCGAGACAAAGACACGACGGAGTAGCAATTGCGATCAAAAAGGAACTAGACTATAAGACTCACCAAGGACTAACCGAATCCTATGTAACAGTAGATATAAAATTAGAACTAACTAGTCTTATAATAGCCATGGGGTACCAACCCCCAAGAAGAGACGGATTACCAATTGCTAACTTCACTAAGCTTTTTAATAACAGAAACCCATTCATATTTATGGAAGACTTGAACGCACACTGCGCTGAAAACGGATATAGAACAAACAACAACGCGGGCGGGCAGTTGAAAACTATGTTGGATAGGAGAATGCTCCAAAGACTTGGGCAAGATTTCCCCACATATATACATAACAGGACGACAAATAAGCCAGATATCTGCCTCGAAAACTTTAACTTGCCATTTAATTTTCACTTACAACCGGTTGACATACCGGTCAGCGACAACATAGCTACACTACTTACCCTTAACCAGAATCCAATCCAGAAGCAAGGTAAGAAATGGAAAGCCTATCACCGGGCAGACTGGACAAAGTACAAAAATGTTTTGAGGGAATATGAACCATGGACTTTCATCGAGGCGACTATAGAAGAAATCGACGAGGGACTTAGAGAAATTAGGAGTCCGCTATTAGAGCAGACGAAAAAGCAGTTCCAAAAAGAGTCTTTAGAACGATCCAAAACTTTAGATGGGGAAAGGAAATGATAAATAAAAATACGGAAATAAGACTTATCACTGAACAAATTTGGAGGGAAGGACTTAGTAGAGACCTATACACCCAACTTAGAAGAAATAAAAGAGAATTAACGCAAACGATAAGCGATAAGCAACAAGAATATTGGAACGACCAGGTCAGGAAATTAGATGTCGAAGAATCCTCAAAGAAATTTTGGAAATGGGTAGATAGAATAAAGGGAAAACCGGCAAAGGAGAAGATCAAGATTAAAGATGAGAGAGGGATACTAATTGAGGACGAAAGCGAGATAGAAATAGTTTTCAAATAATACTGGAGAAACGTTTTTAGAATCAGCGAAGAAGAAAATGAAAATTTCGACACTGATTTTGAGAACGTAATTTTCGAAGAACTCCACCAGATAACGGCCAGGAGTCAACACTATGATTCGGTTGACATACCGAGAAATAATAATGAGGGAAATGATGCTACATTATCCGTACAAGAACTAAAAGATAGCATAAACAGCTCCAAACAAAAGGCGCCAGGAGTCTCAAGACTCAAAGAAAAGCTACACAGAAGCAACCAATAACATCTTGGAGGGATTGAAGAACCTATTCAACGCCTGCCTTAATACAAGCTTCTATCCTAAAGACCTAAAAGTAGCAAAAATGATTTTTATCCCAAAGCCAGGAAAATCTCCACACATTGTTGAAAACTATAGACCAATATCTCTGCTTGACTTCATCGGGAAAGTATATGAAAAGATTCTAAAGAAAAAACTCGATCAACATCTGGTAGAGAACGGCCTGTACAACTAGTGCCAATTCAGATTCCGGAAGAACAGGAACATGGATATGGCGCTCTGTTTAATAATAGAGAATATAGCCAAGGTCAAAGGCGAAAAGAGGAGTGTGGATATAGTATGTAGAAACGTGTCCAAAGCGTTCGACAAAGTATGGCAGAAAGGCATACAATATAAGATACTTCGATTTGGATTAAGCAGTCAGCTGGAAAGGTTGCTATGCAACTATGTAACTGATAGATACGCGTATTAGACATGGGTAATCACCAAGGGGAGCCCTTTAAGCTGAAGGCTGGAGTTCCCCAGGGCGGTTGCCTAAGTCCGTTATTATACGCTGTATATACAGCAGACCTCCCCCCTCCAATGATGGAGGGATGTATGAGCATACAATTTGCGGATTATATCACCCAAGTTGTGGTGTCTCCGTTAATTCGGAGAATTAACGGATACGAATGCAGATGGAAAATCAGTACGAACAGAGACAAATTTATAATAGTTCCCATATACAGAAGAAAAGTAGCAAACATTATCGTGGGCAATGTAAGATATGGATACAGTAACGAATGTAAAGTAATAGGTTTGACGATAACGAAATCCGGTTACAAGAAACAAGTAGCCGAGATAATACAGAAAGCAAAGAAAGGACTAGTACCTCTGTATAAATTAAGAACTTTAAGTCAAGAGAATAAAAAGAAGATTTACAATGCGATTATACAACCAACACTGATCTATTTAGCAATCGCAATGTGTACATTGTCAAGAACTAAACTGCTCAAACTACAAAGAGTCCAGAACAAAGCAATGTACCTAGTGACAAATACAAGAATAGCAGAGAGGAGAAGGATTGAAGGTCTACGCAGAGAACCCAACGTCGAGCCCTTAAACAGGATAATCATGAAGAGAGCAAAAGGGGTCATCGAGAAGGCACATGACTAAATTAGAGAGGAACTTTCAACGCAAATAGAACTAGGAGTAGACTGGAGGACTCACCGACTCTTCCCAAGCAGGTCGAGGATCGGAAATGAGGACGAAGAAGAAGAAGACATCTACACGCAGCAGGAAGGATACATCACCAGATGTGACGACAGATAGAGAGATACAGCAAAGCAACGAAGGCAAGGGTAACAAAAACCCTTGAGGAACAGAAAATGTGAAAGCGAAAAGATAAAAGGGAAAACATACATGCAAGAATTAACAGTTAGAATACAACATAGCATGCGAGACAAACAAACAAATTCTACTTAAAAACAAAAACACACTAATAACGGTTTGAACGCCAACTATAAATACTAGGTAACAAAAACGGAAAGCATAGACACCTGGATCTCAGGTACTTCCTCTATAACTAGCTTGACCTCCAAGCATCTTGCGTCTCACCGCACGCCTCTAACTTCTTTCCATTCCCCATTAACTCTTGGTTACTGTCTTTCTTAACCGGCTCTACAAATATACATGGGTGGGTGATACACATCATGGTATTAGCCCCGCATATTAGATGTAGGGTCAAGACCACCTAGATCATCTGTTTGATCTTCTATTTGTTTCTTGTTATACTATCGCTCCCTTTCCTCTTCCTCTCTCTCTCTCTTTCTGTCCTCCTCCTCTTTCCCCTGTTACCATCTCACCGGTGCCGCAAGGCACAGGGAGTAGCGAGAGGGGGAATAGGAGGAGTCCGGGCTCTCTTGCCCCTTCTCCTCACTTCTGGTCCAGACAGTGGACCAGAAGAAAGGAGATGGGGCGGGATAACTCTGGACGCACTAGCTTTTTACACTCTCTCACACCTTTTCCTATATTCTATTGTGATAGCAAAAACGCTTATTTGGTAGAGAGTTGATAATTTGTTAGGTTTTCTATAATTAAAGCTGTGGACCAGATCCTCAAAAGAGTTGCTTTAATCTTCCTTTTTCTACTTTAGGGCGTGGAAGATAGATAATATCATGCCTCGCTGTAGTCCTTTTCACACAGGAGCCAAAACTGAACCATGCACCTAACCTCGGTCAGCCGGGAGCGTAAGAGGTTGGAATAGACCAGTGTGTACAGTGAAAGGTAGGAGCATATACTGTTATGGCTAGGTGTTGTTAGATAGAGAGATAGGGCTACTGTAGCGCTACCTAGTGAATGAGCAAGCACCTCAAATAAGCTAGATATAACAGTCTTGTTACCCTTTTACTCTCTCTTTACAATTAATGCACATATTCTTGACTAAGTTATAATACTTTAGGCTGTCATGTTAGGTTTAATTTGTACATGGTACCTAGAGGCCTCAAAACGTTCATACAGATATCCTCAACATAGCTCTCTTCGAGCATCCTGAGGGGTCCACAGAAGCCATTGAAGCAGGATCTTCAGAAACATTTATGCCTTTTTGAAGTTGTACTAGTACGACACTTGAAATACATCTCAAGTTAAACTGTAATTTGGAAAGGCAAGAAAAATGTAGAGACCCACCTCTTGGAGAAGCTTCAACAGCTTTAAAGAACATTGCTCCAGAGACGAAAATTCGCGGTTTTATAGAAGCCCAGGGGGCGAGAGTACACTCGTTTGAAGAGATAATCAGAGATTGAAAGAGTGCAACCGTGGGCAAGAATAAAACTCATTAAATTTAGGGTCAGAAACTCGAATATCGAGTACACTTACGTAATTGAGATCATATTTAAGGAAATAACATTGCGAGGAATTCGAAGAAGAAAAGACTCCTAACATTTTACTTAAAGAGCATGTCAGATTAATTTCTTAGTAAATAATTTATCTGCGTATTGCTTTAATGTTAATCCGCTTCGGGTTTCCTGAAGGTGCGCGAAGGAAAAATCATTCACAGAACACTTACATCAGGAATCCCAACAATATGCTTATCTATTAAGTGTAATGGCTCAGATAGGACGCTGGTCATACCTTGCCAACGAGCAGAGCAAAATGCTTGGATAGTTGATCGAGTTAAAGAAGGAAAATCATTGAACTAATTAGCTTGTGTCCTACACGCACATTTGTTAAAATTAGTCTGGTCAAGCATTAATTCGAGCGAATTCAATGAGATGCTTAAAAATAATTGGCTTGGTGAGATGTGGTTTCCGTAAAATTCGCATATGGCGGAGATTATAAAGATGAAATCATTCATTTTCCGATAGAAACAAGAAATTTAATTCAGAAGTACTCTACAATCCATAAAAACAACCCTTTATTGTAAAAAAAGAATCTTCAGGGCGCGAAGCAATGAAACAAAAGGCAGCGGTATAGAACCGAGGACCGTTAAGTAGTGAAGGACATCGTGACCACTTTAGGAGATACAATTGACGTTTCAAGAGCTTGAATACATTTTCATACATCATACAAGTTACAAACAGCAGGAAATGATAATGGTCTCTTTTCAAAGTAGATTGAATATTTTTCTGACACAATGTTGCCTGTTGGTGCAAAAACTGGTATGTTGTGTACAACGCTTACAAGAGAGAATAATCAAATATTATCTTCATTAATGAACATATCGTCGACCATGAAACCGTAATTATTAAGCTTTATAATTACGATGTGATATTGAAGAACACAGCCGATATTTGCCTTTGATGGAGCAGCTATCGCGGTGATAATAACGCTGAGGTACAGCGATATTTAAGTGTTCGATAATTCTAAACTCGCGATCATTATCGAGACAGATATGGGAGACTTTATCGTAAGAGAGGATATCAGACTCCTCGTAGGGGCTACATTTCCGCAATTTTATTATGGTATTCGCGCCCAACAATCCACTACTTTCATTTCAACCACTCACCATTGAGAGAGATGATCTTTTAGGCTGGTTGAAATGAATTAAGTAATGGTATATGAATTGAAGGTGGTAAGTAATACATGGAGCAGGCTGGTGGATAATATTGACAGCGAGCTCAAATCGTGCGACACTTTTGAACAGCAACAAATGGACAAAATGACACTGAGAGAGCTGAACTTGATTTTCAACAACCTCAAACAAAAAGTGCCAGGAGGGCAGGCATAAATGGAAAGAGTCTAATGAGAAGTCACAAACGCGTTTATATAGGCCCTAGATACTATTTTTAATGCATCACTAACCGATGAGTACTTCTCTTAAGCTTTGAAAATAAACATATGGTCTTTAGTTCAAAGCTAGGCAAGACTCCCAACGGGCCGCAGACTTCCCTCCAATTTCTCTCTACAACGTAGTTTCCAATCTCTCTGAGAAAGCTTTAAATTACTAACGGACGCTGAACTTAGAAATTAATACCTCCCAACTGAGCCAACAATATGAGTACCAGGGAAGAGATGGTAAGGATACCTCATTTGCACCTACTCGTGGGGGCAATGGCAAATGCGAAACCCGACGGCTACTAGACCGATGCCGTACTGGGTAATATGCACAGCACCTTCGATGAGGTTTTGATGAACAGGACTAAAGTACAGGATACATAAGCTGTGCATACTACCCATGTTAACTAAAATCCTGTAGATTATTTGTATCAAAGGTCTGCATATATTACGATGGATGAGTATAGTGGTAAGGTGAATCATACTTAAGTGCGATTGTGAATTTGAAAGAAATCATATCATCATTGGTATCTAAATTATGTGTTTTTGAAATTTCGAATTCAATTATGAGCTTATTTTTAGATAGAGTATCTATAAACTACATTTATTTTTAACAATTGTCAAATTTACACTTTAGACCCTATTTATAATTATTGGAATATATAAAGCAAATTAAGTTCCATACATATTAACAGGTGAAATGCATTTATATCAGTGGATACAATTACTTAGAATATTCGCCAGACATTTTGAACTTTGTCACGAAAATCCCTGAGGTCTCCCAGATCCCTCACCTGACATAGAGGGAACCTGCTCCCTCGTGAATAGACGAGCAATCGAGACACTAATCATAGTTCAACGGTGGGCTCAGAGACTTCGTGATTTAATCACAAAAGAGAAGAAAGCGTATCACTTCCACGAACTTCACATACCTAATCCTGTTATGTTCCTGGATAGGTGAGAATTGCGGAGATTGAGCGCGCCAATAAGGACGCCAAAGATTCAGCCAGGAGTGAGCGCCTAGACCAGCGTTTTTCTCTTCCTTACAACGACTACATGGCCGGAATCAGGGCAGCCCTCTGGCTGCTTGGCAAAGAAGATAGGAGACGCCAGAGGGGAACTTGAATTTTTATGCCATTGCGCCGAGATTGTTCGCATGGATCTACTACCCAACGCCGCGACGGCTTCAGGTCGCTTTCTGTCGTTTTCGAACTGGGCAAACTCTTGGAATGCACCGACATCTTATGGAGCTCTCCCCTGCACCTTATTGCAACGACTGTGTTGTTCCCCGGATGGTCAGCATATTCTTGTTCAATGTCTCAGTATGGGTAATCTTTGCGCACGTCACCTGCCCCGGTACCAGGTCGAGTGGCGTCGCTACCACTTGTCCCTTGTACTTGAGACGGGTTCATGCACACAGACATGTGAACTATCTAACTTTTTGTAGGTTGCTGTCCTCTTCCATTTTATTTGACTCACTTTGGCGTTGGTCGTATGCTCCTGCAGTGGAGAGAGGCAGGCTTCCCCGACACACCGGTATGTGCTTCCTTCTTCTTGCTTTTTCTTGTTTTTTGTTTATGTGTTGTTTTTTGCTTTTGCTTGTCTTGGGTTTTGCTGGTAGTGTTTTCTTTTGGTTTTTGTATTTTGAATTATTTTAATTTAATGTAGCCTTTATTTGGCTTTCAATTAATTAAGGTGACTTATGCACTTGTGGGAAATCGCTAGATGGATTTTATAAGAAATCACACTCCATCTGGCACGGCTGGGGGACGCTCTTCATCCAATCTAACCAAGTGACTGTATCTAATAACCAATCTAACATGTTTGGCGTCGATGAAGAGCGTCCCCCAGTCGTGACTGATAAGGTCTAACCACATACCATCACTGATATATTTCAGTTTTCCTGTGGTGTATCTACTTACATATTATTATGTTTGTGAAGATTATTTCAGGTTCCTTGTTAGATAGATTTATATATTTAACATATTTAATTAAACTTTTTAGAAATTATATTATTATTCATAAATATGGTTGATAATAGTGTAATTTGCTAATATGTTTGAATTACTTAGTATTTTAGTAAATGGTGTGTAATTAATAAAATTTCATATTTTCTATATCAGAATTTAACCAATATTTCTCATGTTTCAGGGCAAATTTATAACTATCGTTATTCAATATCGTTCTAAATTTTAAGCATTTCTCAGGCTACCTTTGTGTGAGGAAGAGCCGGAGAGGCATTTTACCCTTCCTGCTCGGTACTACTTGCGAACCATGGAGGTGGTTCTATCATGGTATGGGGCTGCATGTCTTCATCAGGGACACGGAAGGTGTTTGTATACCAGGGAACAATGAACATACACGACCATGCTGTCAATTTTAGAGCCATTTATCTAGAAATTACTTCCGACATCAACAAAAATATAAGTTATATCTCAACGGACAATTCCCCATGCCATATATCAACCCAAAACAAGAATTGGTTTGTAGAAATGGGGCTCAGCTGTATGGCGTGCCCATAGGGGAATGATTGGAAAAGCAATAAGAAGTACCAAAAGTACAAATAAAACAGAACTGTATGAGAATATTACAAACTAAGGTGGGATGGCATCAGAAATTTGGGAAAATTTGGTAAAATCCGTACCACGATGAATTATGGATGTAATTAAAACAAAAGGAGGGTACAACTAAGTATTAAAATAATTAAAAATCGATAAAATATATACTGAATTGATTTACCATAAATATATAATTATGTTATATGAATGATTCCATTTAGTGTTCTCTACTTTTGGCTAATAGTGTTTATTAATGGGAATTTCACTAGCTGTCTATTCATTTTCTCGCAAAAACAAAATCAACAAATTAAAGATTACTTTATTTATCCCTGTAAATATGTTTTCTGTTCCTTACCTAAATAATCACGGAGACTTAAATGTTTATATCAGTAAATATATTTAATATAATTTGTGGTATAAAAATGCCATTCACTGGACAAAAAAAAAGGTGTTTTGTGTGTTAGAGTATTCTCATAGACTGTGTAGAGGGAAGGGCTGCTTGTGATTTAAAAGAAGAGTATTTCTTTGGGAGAAAAGAAGAAGAAGCCCGAAAACGTTTTGGTTGTTGTCGTGGTTGGAGGTACTGGTGCCGGTGTTAGGCTAAGTCGTTCGTATCTGGTTCTTTTTTTGTATCTTTTGGAATTAGTGCATTTGGCATAGGTTTCATCTATTTGTTCTTGGGGAGTGGCGTAGTTTTGTGTTTTGTTATATCGGAAAATAGTTGTAGAGCATTCTTGGATGTGGGAGAAATAGGGATTCGTTGGTGTGTTAGGCTATTCATTAGGTTAGGGTGGGCTAGCCTTCCAGTATTGTCAGGTTACACCGTATGAAATGTTCATCAAGCGTCACATTAAGGAAGGAGAGAGTGTAGATGTGTATTTAGCTGACTTGAAACGTTTTAGCTCGCTGCTTGGCTAGAGTAATGAGCAAATAGTATCGTGTGTTTTTATTACTGGGTTGCCTGAGCGTGTGAAACATGCACTTAAGGCAGGCGCACGTATTGATAGTATAAGCCAGAGTCAGATTGTGGAAAGGGCAATAATGCTTTTGAATGAGGACTCTAACACTGATACTGCATATTTTAGTAGAGGCAGAGACGATGATAAGAAGAAGGTGTCATGACGTACTGGTTTTCAGCGTAAAGTAAGACCACGACTGTGTTTTAATTGTGGCAAACCGAACCACTTTGTTCGTGATTGCCCGTTGACTTCGCATGTAAGTCAGGAAGTGGATTTACTACATCTGATGAGTCCCGTGTGTGTTTTAGGTGTAATAAGCCTAGTCACATAGCAAAGGACTGGGATTTAAACTTCAACGAGGGGATGACGTTAGTGCCAGCTTCTTCCTGCAAGAATTGAAAATGGCGCTGCCTGTGATTGAGATAACCATAAACGGAATTCAGGTGGACACTCTTGTTGGTAGTGGGTGTACTAAATGTATAGTTGAGAAGAGAATGTGTCGAGATTGGAGTAGGTGCAATGTTGACCTAGTTGGGATTAGCAACCGTGAGGCGCCCTGGAGAAGAGAGGGTTTTGTCAACATAGGTCATGGAGGCAATGAAGGAAGAGTGGAGGCGATAGTGGTAAATCGCGGTCCACTTAATTTTGGATTCGTCTTCAAGATGAACGGTATTTAGGTACTGGATAGAGTAACTATGAGTCGACTCGAACGATAACTGTAGGAAACAGAACCAAGTCTTTGGCAGGTATGTCCGTATGTAGGAGAGAGAAGCCGGCCATGGTGATAGACGGGAAGGACTTTAAGGCAGGGTTTAATGGGTGTCGTTGGGTTGTAACTTTGTAATGATCGGAGGAAAAGAAACCTAATCTGAAGAACACACAGCAGAATATGAAGTCCTACGTCATGTGCGAGAAGAGTATGAGCAGGAATTGACACAATGGATTGAAGATGGATGGCTCGATACCTCGTGGCTTGATACCACTTATGAAAGTGAACCCGAAGAACAAGAAGAAGGTGCGACCGCTCCTCGATTGCATGGAGCTTAATGCTTACGTAGATATTTTAACCAGAAAAGCAGATGTGTGCAGGGAAAAGATGCAGGCTTGGCGAAGATGGGGAGCAAAGCAACCATTATTTATTTAAGGAAAGCGTATTTGAAGATTCATGTGGATGATAGCCTGTGGGCGTATCGGACAGTAATGTTTAAGTGATAAAGGTACTTCTTAACGCGGTTTTAGGTTCGGGTTGAACGTTGCGCCATTTGTAATGTCAGAGATTTTGGCAGCGGTGTTGGATCAGGAACCCAAGATCAAGCAACACACGTCAGCTTATGTGGATGAAAGTGGCGTGGCATGCAGTCGAGTCGTTGAGGATCTGCAAAGGTGGGATTTAACATGTAAGAGCCCTGAGAAAGTGCCAGCTGGGACGCGTGTTCTAGGCATGAGGGTAGAGAGTGATCCAGAAAGAAAGGGTGAGCTCTACTGGCACAGAGACAATAAATTCGATGGAATACCAGATGTGTTAACCAGGAGAGTGATATTTTGAATTTGTGGTCAGTTAACTGGACATTTATCAGTTTGTGGGTGGTTGAGAGTGGCTGTATCTTACCTCAAAAGAGTGGCAAATACTTGCAGTATAGGATATGATGATGAAATAAGAGAGGAGTTTGTTCGTGTTATATTGGAATGGATTCATCATAGATTGAATAAAGATTGTCCGGCTCATGGAAGGTGGAGGGTGCCGAGGTTGATCTATGGGGTGATGTGTGGATTTGTTAGAAATTGTGAGGAGTATAGCCATATAGATCCTGCTCCTCAAAACGACGGATGGAATTCTGAGTGTGCCGGATGTGTGGGGACGGTTGGGAATGGATGTAACCCACTACAATGGACAGAACAGTTCACCCTCATGACTCTTGTCCAAGCTGCTTCGCCTTGTGGCACGAACCTGTGTTTTGAGGATTGTGAGACAGTGATTCGCTTATTGGCAAAGGTGTTTTATGAGCGTGGACCCCCTCGGAAGATCCTGACTGACAATGCAAAATTTTTTAAGAGTCAGAGATTTAAAGAGTTCACGAGTAATTGGGGGGGGGGGGTAGTCTATGGTTTCGATGTGCATATGTTCCAAAAGGTAATTCTATGTTCGAGAAGGTTCATCGTTTAATCAAGAGGATAGCTGCCAGAACTCGCTGTGATATTAGAGAAGCCCTATATTTGTACAACCTGGTTCTTTTGTTATCTTTTGGAATCAATGCATTTAGCATAGGTTTCGTCTATTTGTACTTGGTAAGTGGTCGTGGTTTTGGTTTATTATATCGGCAAATAGTTGTAGCGCATTCTTGGATGTAGGAGAAACCGGGATTCGTTGGTGTGTTAGGCTAGTTGTGTTAGTCTAGAATTTAGTTTTTTGCATTCTGCTATTCATCGAAGTCTGAGGTCGTCTACCCTAGGCCAGAACTTGCCTTCCTCTTCCAGTGTTGTACGGTCGCTTGCGGATATGAGAGATTAGTTCAGCCGTGTATGTGTTTCTTTTAGAGAGGCTATTTCTTGTAACATACACATCGAGCAAGACTACAACGTGTATTTGTGAGACATTCTGGCAAAAAATACCCTAAAAGCAATGCAAATTTGGACATGGCCCTTAATGATCAAAGAGAAAGGCCGTTTGTTCAAGGTTAATGGATAGCGACCACCACTAGCATCGGAAGAGACTGTCGAGCATGTTGATTTTTCCTTGTTTTTCTGTAATGAAGCTACATTTCATATGAGTGACAAAGTCAACAAGCATAATGTTAGTTTTGCGGTGAAGGAAATCCTCATGCAACAGTTGAGCACAAAAGGGGCTCACCAAAAGCGAATGTATCCTGCGCCATCTCCAAAGATCGTCTGTATGACCCGTTTTTTAATTTAAGGAAATGTGACTGGTGATTTTATTCTGCAAATGCTTCAAAAATGGTTAATGAATAAGCTCATTGCAAATGAAAACTAAGTATTCATTATTAAATAGGAAAGCTAGAGGAACTCATGTAGAAAATCAATGCCACACTGGATATTGCTACCAACGGCATGCTGCAGCGTGTTTGACACGAGCTGAACTAACAACTTCGCGTGTGTCGTGTCTCAGGAGGTGCATATATTGAAAATCTGTAGAATTACTCATGGAATCTACAAAACTTTAATTCCTCATTGAATTTTTGAGAAATAATTCTTATAATACTCAACATTAAGACCGTCTAATTCAATTGCCTGAAATATGTAGTTTATGGCATATTTACATCTCAAATAATAGTATTTTTTTTAGATAAACCGAGTATAAGTTCTTAATTAGCTATATTATTGTAATAAGTGAAACTTGGGTATATTTTCAACACACAGATCTCAAAGGATATTAATAGATTTACCACAAAGTGCAGGTTGAGAATAATTGTTACTATCATTATTATATGTAGGAAATTTATTTATTCCCACTATACAAACGCATCGCCTCTTACACTGATGTTAGAACCCTATACGGGAGGAAGTGCTTAATTTTCCTAACTTCATATTTACAATATTTACACTCGATTTCTTTACAATACTTACCTTCAATTTCTTTAATCTTATATTTAAATGTAATTATCTATACACTATATACACCTTTCAATAATCGATTATTTTAACTTAATATTTATCAACACTTGGGGCAATCTCCCAAATTGAAATTTTTCCTCACAAAATTTAACAACACCCAAAATAGTCACCACTAAAGGTGTTTAAATTTGGATTGCGACTACTTAACCGATAAAAGTAGAATTAATAGATTAAACTTAATAAATCGGGTATAGAATAACTCGCTAATTCTAGAGCATAGACAACAGAATGATATCAAGAATAACAATAGATTGGAGGGCCCCTCCGAAACTTCCTTTCTCGTCCGATCCTAAAACGGAAATGGGAAAGATGACGGTTGGTTCGTCTTAGCGAAATCCTTAGGTAATTAAAATGTGGCATAATTTTGCTGATAAAGAGTTTTAAAATACAAATAAAATCCTAAAAGTGATTAGTTTATCAAATTTTTTTCACGGTTTCAGAGTTAGGTCAATGTTCATGCATCGTCGAGAGATTGCAAGTCCTGTTGTTTTTTTTTATGACGAAAGATTCTGATCATTTTTTTTATTTTATTTTCTGGAGTGAATAAAAATGAGCTGTAATTTTTTAAGCCAATTGTTGGTTATTGTGAACCAGGTGTTGACATGTTTCAGAGGCTGCACTTGTGATTGCTTTAGCGGCCTGAGAAATTACTGGTTTACCTAAATATACATATAGTTTGACAATTCTTAGAAAGTACAAACTAAATTTCAGAAATTATTTTGGCGGTATCTTTTTCGTAATTTCTCAGAACTTCCTAGTACTTGCAATCTAATTGTTGAACTAAAGGGTCTTTCAATAAGGTCGCTCGATTTTGAAATGTAAATAAAACAAGTTGTGTGTGATATATGTACTTAATTTATTTTAAATTTGAAACTACATTTTATGGCATGAAGTGTGGAATATGAAGTCGTTCAAATGTCCTTCGCGGTTTCGCTTGGTGAAACGTATATCCTTAAGGGCACTGCTATTGAATCCACTGACACTGAGAAGGACTTGAGTGTAACAAGCACTAGTGACCTCAAGTTCTCGAAACAGTTCATTGAGGCGGAGAAAAGGGCTCAAAGGATGCTAGGCTACATAAAGCGCCAGTTTGGATATCGGAACAAGGAGATTGTACTGTGTTTGTATAACTCACTTGTCCGACTGCACCTGGAGTATGCCGTACAATTTTGGAGTCCTTCATTTCGAAAGGACATCGCGATATTGGAACGCGTGCAAGCCAGGGCAACCAAACTGATTCCCTCTATCAGAAATAAAAGTTATGAAGATAGATTAAGGGAATTAGAGATGTTCTCGCTGGAGACGCGGAAACTACGTGGTCAGCTTATCGAAGTGTTTAAAATACTTCGAGGCTTCGACAGACTGGACTACGGGGATATTTTACAGCTTAGCGAGAGGAGAACAAGAAATCACGGCTACAAACTTGAACTGAAGCGATACCACTGTGATGTGTGCGGGAAATTCTTCATATACAGTATCTGTGGTAGTTGGAACGCACTTCCGACGAAAGCTGTCAACACTGAATCTGTTGACCAGTTCAAGTCAAGACTAGACAAAGTCTTGCGAAATCACCGTTAAGATCCTCGCGAGTGATCTGCGAGGTTGCCAACGAACACCTTCGAGGGTTGCGCTAAAAGTACCCTCCTTGTATGGACCGTAAGGTCTTCTAGGGTACTTATTTTCCTTGTAGCTCCTTGTAACGTATTCGGGAGGCCCAATTTTCGATAACTTTGTCGCATAAATTTGGCTGAATTTACTGGTGTGTTCGTTATGTTGACTTTGAGGACATCAACTGTTTGCGGATTATTCGCATAGACCAAGGATTTAAGATAGACCCAAAGAAAGTAGTCTAATGGCGTTAAATCGCATGATCTCGGTGGCCAGTTGACGTAGCCGCCGAGCGAGATGACCCTGCCCTGAAATCGCTGCTGCAAAATGTCTATCGTGGCGTGCGCAGTGTGGCACTTAGCGCCGTCCTGTTGGAACCTAATGTAGTCAGTATCCATATTAGGCATATAATCCAGTTGAGGTAACAAAAAGTTGCTTATCATCGATCTGTAGGTCTTGCCGTTGATGGTTATGGCAATCCCATCTTCGTTCTCAAAAAATTACGGACCGATGATTCCGTTAGACGAAAATCCGCACCAAACAGTGACTTTGTTGGAATGCAATTAACGCTGGTGTATCTCATGTGGATTCTTTTCGTCGCAAATCTGACAATTTTGTTTGTTTACAAATACATTCATCCAAAAATGGGCCTCGTCGCTGAAGATGATTTTTGGGGGGAAATTTGGGGCAACTTCGAACTGCTCTAGAGCCCAATCAGCGAACACACGGCGTTGTCTATGGTCGTTTACCTTAAGTTCCTGTGTAATTGGATTTTGTACGGGTGCAGACCCAAGTCCCTACGCATAATTCGCCAAACTGAAGTCACAGAAAGGTCAAGTTCTTGTGAACAACGAGAAATTGACTGCCTCGGATTTTCCCGTACACTCTCAGTTATGGCAGCGATGTTTTCAGCACACCTTGCTTTTCGGCGACATACGGATGTTAGTGATTGTTGATCGGCCCTTTTGCCTTGCATTTGGCCACCAAGGGTCGAAAAGTGGACTCGGCAGGACGATTGTGCCGAGGATAGAAATCACGTAATGCGCGGAACGTTTGTCGAACGGAGCACTGATTTTGATAATAATATTTGATGATTTGCACACGCTGTTCAACGCTATAACCTTCCATCGTGACTTGCCATGTATTATTAAACAGTGTATAGTGAGTTGCCAGATGTCGCTTTAACAACATGGCCATTATCGCCTGACAATTCTCGAGCGTCCTTGTTGAAAGACCCTTTACTTTTAAGTCCGCTTGTGTATTGCAGTTTGTTACGCTAATTTCTATTATTAAAGTTTGGAAGTCTGTACCCTCGATTGCAAGGTGGATAGGATCAACAATGAAGGCTCACAAATGAGTGTCATATAAATCCTATGAAGTCTTGAGATGAGCAGACAAATAATTATGCGCTACAAATAATATAAAAGTGTATATCAGTTTCCATAAATAAGAATAACTCTTTGTGTAAAGAATATGAAACATCTTTGTAAAATATTAATTATATCTTTCGTACATGTAAATTATAAGACAAAGGGGCATTGCAAGGCGGAATAGGTTCAACAATGAAGCCTCACAAATGAGTATCATGAGAATCCTATAAAGGTTTGTAAGAGCCACTTAAATCAAACGTTCTAATACCTGTAATAATAAATTAATGTAATACAAAACAAATACTCCTAAATAATGTGAAATTACAATTTAATATTCTATATATCAATGTAAAGAAGAAATCAAGCGAAACCGTTGGGTTCCCACGCGAATATACAAACATACATACATTAGGGAACAGATGTAAACCGAAGGTCTTGATACAGATAACAGAGGCAGTGGAAAACAGCTGGAGAAACATATAACAGAATATGATCTGACCAGCCAGAGTTTACATGAACCTGTGAAAGGACAAAATCAATCTTGCTATGGATGTCGGCTTGATAAGACCGGGCAGGTTGTCAAATGCAAATACTTTCTTAGTGCACACGAGCCTACACTGAACATGCACCCACCCTTTGACTACGCCCAGCAGTCCTAGTAGAGAACACACGCACCCGATAAGCTCCGCCTCGCGTTCAGATTAAATAGACAGGCAAAAACATTCTTATTATTATTCTCATTCTGATATGTATATTAGTAGCGTTATTACTATCAGCATCCCGAGTCCTTCCCTCGTCCTCAAATCTATCGGCCATAGTCCCAACAATCTGACGCAGAAGGAGACTTAGAAGAAACACTGAACATTAACACTGATAGTCAGCCCAAAGGCGTGAGCCCACAAACGAACCACGGAAAACTCAGCCATTTCACTTGCCCGAACTGAGGTAGCCCCAAGCCGAGATTAAAGCCTACCAAACGGTCATTTTTCTTCTCAGTCCTTCCTTCTGCCAAGTAATTACCATTTTAACCCAGCCTCCAAGCGAATTACCCGAAATAAGACTTTGGAGTCAGACTAAACCACCTTAGCCCGCCATCCATACATTGGTAACCCATCGTCACCCCTAAACTGGTGACTATCCTATAGTTCAAAAGGATACCTTAGCATTTAAGAAGATTTTTGATGTATAGAAATTTAGTCTCTAGTTGTGCGCTGCAGAATTTTAAGGCAGCAAGAGGACAACAATATTAAAATACTTTATTTTCATATCTCCTGAATGTGAATACCTTCACATATAAGCATAATAGAAGGAATAGTGTCATTTATATGATTAAAGAATATTAATGGTTGACGACCTTTGCAATGATCAAGAAAGCATATTTTACATACGTCAGGCAGATAATTGATCGGGTCAAAATATCGGGTCCGTAAAAAACTTCCATAAAGCTCCATAAAAATAGTTGCTACGAGTAGTGGAAAGAGAAAGACATTGCAAAACCCTTATATTGAAAAAATGTTACCATTAAAGGAAAAGAAACTATTGTATAAATGGAGTCGAAGTATTCTAATCAAACCTTTCGTTGTGTGGTTTAAGTAGTAGATAGACTCAATGCTAAAACTTCTCAACATGGATACGTTTGTTTAAATGGACACTTTATGAAGAGGGAAAGCACAAAAAAGGTAATTGTGAGAGATCACAGAGAGAGAGAGAGAAAGGAAGATACGCGCCGCCTCGCCCTTCAATAGAGAGAAACAACAGACACCTGAGTGACCCTTTTCGTCTGCGCTAATGGAGGTGTGAAATTATGAGATGCCGCGATAAACTGAAATGCGGCAATCACAGAAAGCTGCAACAAGTGCAAGAGCCCAAAGGGTCCCATCTGAAATCGGACAAAGTTCGTCTCGCCGGCTTAAGAACCTTCTCGCCCTCGTACTAAAAGGCCGAATTTATTCTCGTCTGACCCTAGAACCTTCCCCTTCGGACGGAGCGGGGCAAACCCCATTCGACCCCTATAAATCCTCCGGCGCCAGAGTTGGAAGGCAGTATCCACCGATTATCCGCCGTCCTCCATGCCCCGTCAGTATCCGCCGTCTTCCATGCCCCGTCAGTATCCGCAGCCTCCCACCCCGTCAGTATCCTCTGTCCTTCCCCGTCGACACCCGCTATTTGCGTCCCGTTGGAATCTGCACAATTCTCGCAGAAACCCTCAAGCTAAGGTATTCTCGTTAATTAACGTGAGTCTACCTCGACCCGCTTCCCCAGCTTCTCGAACGCAGCGCGCTCAATATCGATTCGTGTTACTCGAAAGCAATATTTAAGTTTACCGCCGTAATAGTCATTATCCAGAGACTATTGTTTGAACTTTGCGCCAAGGCAAGGATTACTTCGAACCAGATCTTCGAGGTAACAGCAACGCGCAACTCTCCTTTGCAAGTGCTCCTCCCCCTCAGTGTAAGACCCATTATCGGCTTAGTTTACGCCTAAGGTCGTTCGAGCGTCCCTCGGGCCATATTGTCCGTTTGTTTGTATGGTGACCGTCCTCCCTACGTCTCCCCTTCCCCTTAGCTGCTGAAGACCTGTGTAAATCTAGTATGTGTATAGCTCATTCTAAAACTCACTTTAACCTTGTAAAATAATATTGATTTGCATATTAGTAAAGTTAGTTTTGTAGCCGTTTTTCTGTTATCCCCGAACTCTAAGATAGTCGACTATTGGCCAACCTACTTTCAGTTAGTTTGCACTCTGCTTATATTGTAAACTTCCCACGCCTTCGTTGCGCAGAAAGGGTGATCTTGACCCTATACGACATCTATAATAAACTGGTTTAAAGTCTTAGGGTTAGCCAACGACATCTATATTAATTTGGTGTAAGATGTGCGGGGTTAACCTACAACATCTATCTGGCATCAGGTTTATGAGGTTAATATTGGTCAATCAATTTATTGAAATTTTATCAATCGATCGGTTAACATTAGTTAAATTGTTAATTGTTGGCTAACCTTGGTTCCGGTTCTGGAGTTTAAAAGGTGAGAAATAACTATTACATACCTATTTGCGAAGTGTATTTGTTCCAGTTCCCATGAATTTCTTTTTTGAATTGATTGTCGAGTGACCGAGCTTAACTATTAATTTTATTCCCCCACGGAATTGAATTGCTGTCCTTCGAGGCCTCATCTCGTGCCATAAGTTGAAGGTATATAAAAAAAGTATTATTCTTCGTACTGCTGTGCTCTCGTCTCAATTACAGGGAAATCTCGACCGCAAAAACTCTCTTGCGAGTGTTTCCTCCCTTGTTTTTCGTTTGTTCTTTGGTTAGCAAAACCATTCACACTCCCGTTCGTGCGTGAAGGACCCCATAATTCCGCGATACTCGTTGTCGTGCGTTAATTTAATTCTTGTTGCTCCCATCGCGTAAACCAGCAAGTATGTCGCAGTTTGAAATTTTAAAGTCTCAAGGTGAATCACTCGGACTAAGTGGAAAAGATTTGATGGCCTATATCCAGGAAGAAGAAAGAAGAGAAAGAGAAAAGGAATGAGAATAAAGAGAAAAGAAACTAGAAGAAAGAGGGAGAATTCGCTGGCACGAAATAGAGATGAGCAGAGCGAGAAATGAGACGCTCTCCATAAACTCCTTGAGTGTTAGGCTAGACGCACCACAGTCTGCGACCATAAAACTCCCCGTCTCTAAAGAAGGCAAAAACTTCGGGTCTTATCTCATCCACTTCGAGAAGATCTTCGAGGTGACCCAGTGGGACATCGAGACGGACGGCGTAGCACAATTATTCCATCTGATGAGCTCTCAACTCATAGATATTTTTCTATCCCTTACATCAGAGGCAACAATTGATTACTCATCGTTAAAAGCCGAGTTGCTCGCCACTTACAACATGACCCCCGATTTGTATCCAACTAAATTTAGGTACTGCCGCATTCAACCTAACCAGAATTTTCGACAGTTCGGCTACTCCTTACAGCGTCATTTTAATTTTGGGATTAACGCATCCAAGGTGCCTCATGAATACGACGCCCTGGTCGATTTCGTCCTCAAGGACCAATTTCTTGCGTTGTTCCCTTCTGAAATCAGATCCTTAGTGAAGGACCGGAAGTGCCATACTCCTTGGGCGTCGAACCAAGTAAAACATTCGAATGAAAATTTAAATGGTTCGCACATGAACCTTATAAATGGGAAGACAAACTTCCCGGTATGTATTTCTCTCTCGTAAATAGGAAGACAAACTTCTGGCTTTGTAGTGTTCTCTATTTTGTAAATGGGAAGTCAAACTCCCCAGTATGCAGTATTTTTCTCTTGTAAATAAAGGAACGAAAATCCCAGTGTACTCGGTCGTTGAAGGAGCTTCCGAAACCGTTGCCTCCTGTGCCGGATAGTGAGGTAAATGGCCAATGTGATGGACTTTTTATTGTAGCACAAATCGTGAAGGTGACAGAGAGCGACATTGTTGAGTCGATGCTACTTAGAGTTCACGCCATCGAAAGTCACTGTCCCAAACTTTTACCTCCTTTACCGAGAACATGCATTCGGTAGTGTAGCCGGATGCGAATTTTTGGACATTGGACATAACAAGTTCGGAAGTATAAATTAGTAGAGCAAAAGTAGAGAGTATAATGGTGAAAGCGTTTTGAAAAGGATAGTAAAGATAAGTTTAGTATAAATTTGAAGGGGGTATATTTTCCTGGTAGAATGGTATCTCCAGTAAAAGTAGATAGTATAGTGAATATATTGTACGTAAGAGCAGGAATGAATTGATCTCTGGTCAAATGGTAGCTCTAGGAATGTTAGTCTCGTGTTGTGTTGTTTTGGGGGTCGAAATTGGTTGGCATTCAAGCCTTTGTAGTAACTAGTAAACCTCGCTACTACGGTAGGTTAAATTTCAGTGAAAAGTTGTCGTAAATTGAGTTGTCATAATAGGTAAGATGTTACATGTTAGGAATGATGTTACCGTTCGGGTAAGGTCTTCCTCAATTTTTGGCTAGCTTTTGAAAATACGCTCGCAATGTAGCGTAGATGTTATGGCGATGAGTGTTTTATTCTCGGTCCACTTCTGATCCTTGGGGGGAGGACGGAGGAGTCTTACCCTTGCCGGATCTCTTCTTACAGAACTCTGCATCCGTGAGAACAACCTAAGTGTCGGTTGAGAATTGGAAAAGGTCGTGGAAGAGAGCCTGCTTTACCAGATATTCAGGTATGTCACATTTGTATTGTTCGGCCCTAAGGTCATCGACAATATCTTTTGGGCTTGCGTCGTCAGGAAACTGAAACACATTTGCAGGTCAACGAACACCTCACGCTCATTCTGATCCGGGCAGATGCGGACGTTAAAGAGGAGAGGGCCCTTTTGCCTTAATAGTCATTGTGGTTTCGGTAAAGACAACTTTATAAACGTGAGTGTAGTCTTTGAATTTAAATATTTTGGCTACTTTTGCCCACTTATGATTCCGAAGAATCTCGTCCGTGATTTGGTCTATCGAGTGGCCTCCAACCCAGATTTCGAGGCGTCGGCAGATCACACTTTTATGTGTGCGTATTTGTGGCGGTATCTGGGGTGCGAGATCAATTTTCCGAAGGGTGTCTGAGGCACGCGGGGAGGAGAGGGCTTCGATGTCAGCCTCCCTCGCACAGATAGACGCGTAGTGATTTGGCAAATCAATTAGCCGTACGAGACCAATATTAAGCTCGCCGTAAATTCTCTCGAAGACCTCGCTCCTGTCCGGGTTTTGCCGGCCTGGCAAAGTCCTCAGAGCAATACGCCGCGTTTCCATCATCTCTCCGCCATTACACTCAAGGGTGTAATTTGAAAGGAAATCTAGGGGTGACCCGAGTCTGTAGATTTGTGTAACTGGGTGTGTATGTAGTTTTAGGGATCCGTTATGAAAATAAGGAAGAGTAGTATGGATAAGGTGGAAATATGTCCAATGAACAAAGGGCAACTTTACCTTCAGGCAGTGCAGAGGAGTCCTTTCCTCAACTAGCCTACATGAAGGCCAGTAAAGGAGAAAATAGCCACTTCCGAACGTATCACTACTTTTTTTTTGTTTTTTAATTTGCATTTTATGCCCTCTTTCACCCCTTTCTAGGTCTAAACAGACACGGTATTTTATAGTCATTAAAATTTAAAAGCGTGGATAATAGTCACGAGTCTGTGAATAGTGATGTGATAGATGAAGTGAATTGAAATGAATGGGTAGTAGTAATGAAATAGTGCTTGAATTAAAAGGTTTTTAAAATTGCAAGAAGCGAAGCTTCATAATTTATCGGGTTTTGCTTCTTTTCTTTTTCTAGATTTTAGTATATAATATACTTTCCTTTAAGTATGCTATCAGTGCCTTACTTGGTTGGAGTTCGTCGGCGAGGACTTTCTTTACTGTTGGGCTGTCCCCCAAATATTTATTCTGCTATCGGTGGAATCTAGTGTAGGTTAGCAGTATGTATGGGATAAATAACTGGGCGTTGCAGGTAGATCACTGCTGGTGGAATATCCGGTCATGCACAACAAAGCGGTATCCAATCAACCTCATTCGAATGAAATCCAGTCCAAATTTGAGAGGGGTTACCAACAACGGTTTATTAAGTAATAAATACAAGAAGAGGTAATTACATAATATGTAGTTGGAATGATAGAAAATAGTGGTGAAAATAGATTTAGCAGAGGAGGTAAAAGCACTGAGTAGGAGTAGGAAAAGATAGCTTCCCGGAGACATGGAAATCGTTATCATTTTACTTTTGGAGGTTAAATTTAAATATTATACAAAGATTAAGGATAATATACAATACATTCTTAAGATTACTGTTGTTATGTATTTGTTATTGTTCATTTAATTTTAGTTTATTTTATTACGCTTTCTATTTACAATTTAAATATGCTAGAGAGGTTAAGGATAATTTACCATACATTCTTAAAATTACTGCTATTGTACACTTATTTAATTCGTTAGATTATTATATTTCACTACACTTGAACTTTACGTTAGTTTTTAATGTTTATTAATTCTGTTGTTGTTATTTTTTAATATAGTTTTACATTAATTTGATTAAAATTGATTTATTATTATTGTATAAAATTTTTTATTTTTGCTTATTTGTTTATTACATAATTTATTCTCACTGATTTAGTTTAGTAACACTTTAATTGTTCGTTACTTTATGTTTAGACTAGATTTTCTATTGTTGTCTATAATTTACAGTTTATTGACTTTTGCTTAATTTGTATTTATTCTATTTATTTTACTATTCTCACTATAAAACTTTTATGAATTAGATTTATTTCACTAATTTGATTACTTTTATTCGCTCACATTTATTCTTCACTTTGGTTGCACTTTTTCGGTGTTCACTATTTGATTTGGGATGTTTTTTGCCCACTCTTTATGGCTTTGAATGTTGTCATATTTACGTTGTGTACATCTTTTGGGTTGATGTACACTAGGGATTTTAAGAGTAGGGCCGACACTTCTTTTCTGGAGTATGGTCCCTCGTACGTCCATTTGTACTCACCAGCGGCTAGGCCGATGATGAGTAGTTCAAGGTCGTCTTTGGGGGCCGGGGACAGGGGGGAGCCGAAGACACGTAGACCCACGTCTTTTCCATCGAAAAAGAGACCTCTTTCGAGGATTTCCTTTTTCTCGGTGAGGGGGAACCCTTCGTGCCTCTCGTCCTCCTCTTCTTCCTCGTCCGAAGTGGATTGTGGCTTCTGTGGTATTTTTGTTGGTGACTTCTTATTTTTCCTCTTTTTCTTCTTCGCGCCTTTCTTCTCCTCTTCTCCTTCCGATGGCGTTTGTATTTTTTCTTCTTCTAATCTTTCGGTTTCCTTTACCCCATTACTTGAGGGGGCCTTTTTTCCTTCTTCGATGAACTCGAGATTAAAAAGGCCCGCCGAGTCTGGGTTTTCGGGGAACCAAACCTTTTTTTTGCAACCGTTCTTCTCAAGAAGAAGGTTGAGGTGGGACGAGAAGGTACCGGGGTTTGTTAGGTTTCCGAGGTGGGCAACCATGACCATGGCCATGACTTCTTGCCCTTCCTTCGGCATGACTAACTTCATCCCGTTTGTTTGCGCCTGAGTGGTATTTCTTGCTGTCGTGTTCGCGTACGTGGTTTTTTTCCTCTCTTCTTTTTCAGCTCTTAGCTTATCTCTTTTCTTGCGGATGGCTTCTTTTCGGATTGGGCACCTCATGGCCAGGGCCCTGTGGTCACCTCCACAATTAACGCATTTTTGCACCCTTTCCCTGCACTCCTTCCAACCGTGTCCGGTTTTGGCGCAGTTGGAGCATGCAGGGTCGGCAATTGTGCAATCCTTTGTGGCGTGTTTTTCGACTGCATAGCATTTGAAGCAGCAGTCGATTTGTATGTACTCTTCTTTGACTATCTGTTCCGGGCTGACCTTTAGGTAGAAGCCGAGAAGCCCGTCGTTTTTGGCTCGGTTTGCCATATCGATGGTACTGAAGACAATTTTTACCACGCCGTTTCCTTTACCGAACTTGGACACTGCTTTGATGCAGGCCCACTCTTGTTTCGCTTCGAGTTCTTTCTTTATATCTTCACAGGAATTTTCCGTAAAGATTGGGTCTAGTTTTGTCAATATGAGGGTTCGTTGGGCCAGGATTTCCTGCGGTACACTTGCTTCAAGCCCAATCTTCTGGAGATGAGCTTGAGCTTCGTCGGAGACCAGCCTCTCGACGTCCCCCATTGTGCTGCAAATGGTTGCATAACCATTGGGAGTGTCGAGGAGTCTGATAAGCACCACGTGGATCTTTTTATAAATTGTTTGTATCACTTCCATTTTTTCCGGTTTAGGAGCCCCCCCTATGGTACGGAGGGGGATCCTTTTGCAGTCCTGAGGGGCTGCCCCCATGCTGGGGCCCCTCTTCTAGTGGCTGTTCTTGAAAGAGGTGTGTGTACGTAGTTTTGCACTAATAAAAATTTAACACTTATTGCGGACCGCTTTTACTATGCGTCCGCCTAATTCACTCGAATTTACACAAAAAGTTTTTTACACTGCCTTCGTGGCCAATTGTTTACGCGGAGCTTTACCTCCGGTAGACTTGCGAGCTGTCTGCTTAGTACGAGCCATGACGAGAGCAATGATTCGGCCGTTTTTATATGCGAAACGGTTTGAGCGTTATTAACTCTTTAAATGTATCGTGACGCTGATTGGACAATTATTGCAGTGCTTATGTCTAAAAGCTGATTGGTCAATTTCTTAACGCTAAGGTCTGTTATTTCAAAAATGAAAATAAGAATGACAATTAAATGTATCTCATTCCTGATTTGTTTAATTTTGTAGAATTATGAGTAGATAGAATGACTATTTATATAGGTGTATTTTTGTGGAAAAGATATTAGCAATCATTACTCAAGAAGAAAGAAGTTGTCATTACCGTTCGCCATTTCGAGGCTTGTTCCAGCTGTTTACCAAAGAATAAAGAATCTAGCTCAGCATTTTCCTTTAACCTAAGGAAGCTTGTTGATCATATAACCCAGCCTGCTACATCGAGAAGAGTTCCCCTTTTCTCACATTTCACATAAAAGGGACATAATACGTCAAAATACGATACCTATACGTCTCCGCGCTAGCCACAACTGCTATCCGAAAGAAGGGAAGAAATCAGAACCCCCCATCTCCTAAATTTAAACCCAGCAAGAACAAATTTGTTCCTAATAATGGGAATAAGTTCGTGAAGGTGACTGAGCCTGCCAAACCCAAACCCCCCTTCTCGTCGGACCACCGTGATGCTAAGCCTTTTTTTCCCAACACCCCTGCTTCGTTGTTCCTCAGAAGGACCATCGTGTGCTATTCCTGTGGAGTTCCTGGCCAGGTGAGATCTAACTGCCCTCAAAACTCGCAGTTTAGAAGCACCCTCCTTCTCACCAGGTACACCAGGTTAGTGTCACTTCTACGCCCCCACCGTCGCAAAATGAAGTCCCCCTCTTCTTCGAACCAACCGAATACGGCGGGCCACCAGGTAAACTTTTTGTTCGATAAAAGTACTCCTGGGACCCTCCAATTTGAAACTGGAACGTGAATGGGTGCCGAATATCCATCCATCCTCGTCCGTGATACAGGGTGCACGTGCATTGTTGTATCCGATGCGCTACTCCCACCTGTGGCTAGGGACCACGATAAATATGCCATAGTGCCTGATTACTTGGGATGCGCCAATAAATTCCCCATTGTTCACTGCTACATTGAATGCGCGTATTTTACTGGTTGGGCTGAAGTCGTGGCAACCCGCATAAAGTTTTGCTCTGTCCTAATTGGTCAGTCCCCCCGGGTTTCTTCTGCCCCCGTGGCTTAACCCGTTACCACCCCTTCCTGCGCGAAGAAACTAAAAGACTCCACACATTTGGAACCTCCGTCTACTCCCGAATTCAAGATTGCGATGAACCATGACTTTGCCAAAAGCCAGATGGAATGTGAATCTCTTTAACCCCTGTAAACCAAAGCCCAGAATAAAACTCGCGAAACCGTTAGAGGGAATAACGTGATTTTCTTCCTCGTCAAGGATGACCTGCTCTATCGAGTGTGCACCGAGGAAAATGACACCGAGTCCCGCACACTCTGTGTACCCCGTTCCCACCTCCCTCCAATCCTGCAGACGGCTCAAGATATACAATTTGCTGGTCATTTTAGTCACACGAAGACAGCTCAGAGGATCTTCAAATAATTTTATTGGCCTGGCGCGACCGAAGAAATTCTGCGATATTGTAGTTCGTACGACATTTGCCAAAAGACGGCCATAAAAGGACGAATTAGACCTGCGCCCTTGCAGAACGGAAAACTAATCTCTAAACCCTTCTCCCGAGTAGCTCTCGACCTAATCGGACCGATCTATTCCCCGTAGAGCAAAGGCCATAGTTACGTTTTAACGTTGGTCGACTTTGCCATTCGATTTCACGACGCCGTACCCCTCAAGAAAATCGATAGCATCCCTTGCGCAGAAGCCCTTATTTCTATCTTTTCCCGTGGGGGCCTACCCAAAGAAATACTCTCGGATCGTGGTCGTCAATTCACCTCCGAATTAATTAAGTACGTTAGTAAATTATTGATGATCAATGGAATGTGCGAAAGGCTAAATGGAAGCCTCAATGCCATTCTCAGGAAGTTGTGTGTAGATCAGCCCACTGAATTGCACCGCTTCCTACCGGTAGCCCTCTTTGTCTACCGTGAATTTTCCCATCTTAGTTTAGGTTTCGCCCCCTTTGAACTTTTATATAGTAGAAACGTCATAGGGCCCCTGAGTATCCTAAAGGAAGTTTATTCCAATCAGAAATTGGATCAAAATTTCCAGACTTATTATTCTTACCTACTGGATTTAAGTAAGAGTCTGGACAAGTGCGCCGAAATTGCGTTACAGAATGCTGAAGTCAATTTTGACAAGTATAAGGCATACTTCGATTTCAAATCCAAAGAAAGGAAATTTAACACCGGTTAAAAACTTTTGATTCTCCTCCCCACGGACAACAACAAATTGTTAAGCCAGTGGAAGGGCCCCTACCGCATAGTCGAGCAGCGTGGCCCCTTCAATTACTTTTTGAACCCTCCACCCGGGAAGAAGGCTCTTCCATATTAATATGCTCGAGCGGTACCACTGGCGCGCGAGCATCAACTAGATAGTTGCAATCGATGAAGAATCCCCCATGGAATCTGGCTATCCCTTGGACCTCTTTTGCGTAATCCAAGTCGCCTAGGTAGAGCAAGACAAGGAATACCCGTTGCATATCTTGTCCGACTTTAATAATTCCTCGCCTGTGGAAATTAAGATATGCGACCAGTTACCATCACGTCAAAAGGACCAACTGAAAGCGCTCTTGAGTCGTTTTGATGACGTCATCACCGAGACCCCAGTTTGTGCTACCCACTTTGAGCACAATATACAGCTAACTATCCTGAAACACATCCGTTCTAAATCCTATCCCCTGCCTATACACCTCTGGGAAGCATTTGATAATGAAGTGGATATACTTCTAAGGTTTCAGATCATCGAATCTTCGGAATCGAGCTACTGTTCCCCGGTTTTCATGGTAAAGAAGGCCAATGGTTCTTATCAAATGTGCATCGACTTTAGAAGCTAAGTTCGGTTACCGTATTCGATGCCGAACCAATCCCCGCCATAGATCAGAACCTCCAACTTCTTGAGAAGGACAAGTTCATCACTGAGTTAGTGTCAGATCCCTTTGTGTGAGGAAGTATGGAAATATACTGCTTTCCTCACCGAAAAGGGCCTCATGCAGTTTCGGAAGATTGAGATCAACACTTAACCACCCTTCAAACCATTTGGATCGACTCCGGAAACACACCTTGACAATTGCCCTGGTAAGTACCACTTCGCTTTTGGCATGATCGATTACCTCGGCTTCCATTTTGGGAAGAATCGAGTACCCCTCCAGCAAGAAAAGATCCGGGCCATCGTGGACATGCCGTTGCCCACTAATAAAAAGCAGCTGCGATCCTTTATAGGCTCTGCATTGTTCTATTGTCGCGTCATACCCAACTTTGCGACTGTTTCCACCCCATTCTGCGAGCTATTCATAAAGCAAGCTTTCGAACGCCTCGATTGAATGCCACCTTCAACTCAAAGAGAAGTTGGCATCTGTCCCTATCCTCAGCCTCCCTAACTCAGAGAAACTGTTTGGTATTCGCACCGACTCGAGTAATGACGTTATAGTATGTGTCCTCCTCTAAAATGAGGAAGCTTTCCCATCGCTTACGCAAGCAGAAGATTACTCGCGCGTGAGAAAATTGCGGGGTAATTGAGAAAAAGGAACTCGCTATCATTTCGGCAATTTGTAAATTTAGAATGTATTTATTAGAAAAATTTTTTTAGTGTAAACGGACCACAAACCCCTATCATACCTACGTAAGGTCAAGAACAATAACGGACGCTTGATGCGTTGGAGTTTTTTTCTCCAGGAATTCCAATTCCGCATTTTGTAGTTAAAATGCACCAATAACTGTATGGCTGATAGTTTAAGAGTCGGGAATTAAGGACGCTGAATGCTTCCGTAAGTTTCTATCTCCAAGGAGTTCTAGTATTCAAGTAGGTCAGATATTATATTTTTCTCCCTCAAGGGGCTTAATCATCGTTAAAGAAGGGGTGCGGTTTCTGAGAGTAGCGCACCCTTCCAGACTTTTGTAGTTATAATTTTTTTGGCTTACTGAGCCAATGCATCTTTCATATACTTTGGCACCCGCTAACTTCGCGCCTTTCTCTTCGAATCCCTTTCCATAAACTCTGGCGGAGATGCCGTTGTTAGTTTCGATTTTGTAATAAAAATGTAAGATACAAAGAATTTCGAGAATATTGCACTTCATTAAGAATAAAACACACATTTTTTCATATCTGTGATGAAAAAACCTACGTCAGAAAGCCCATTCACGCAAATATGAGACAATCATGGTTTCCGACGGCTCTTTACCTAGCTCGGAGTTGACAGGAGGAAGAAACGAAGTTCCAGGGAATATCGCTTTGCCAGAATGAATCGAATCGACCTGGTTTTCATGACTCGATTTCACCCAACGCTAAATTTACACTGGGCGTAAGTGAGAAGGTAAATCGATGCCAAGCAATTCTCGGCTAGAGAAGAAAAACATAAAATAATCATTTGTTTTCCCAGATATTTAAAAGAACGAGATTATGAATGATCCTCTCGTCCCGAGAATTTTACGGAGTTAGATTTTTATATACCCTTCCTCTGCATTCAACATCTATTGTACATGTCTTATCTTTGATAAATGCGTTACAAAGAAAATTTCTTTACACGTAAAAGTGAAGAGGGAAAAAGAGGGGAAGAAAGATAAGAATAAAAAAACACCTGCAGGAAATCTTTTACCTTCCCTCCCCAAGCATTTTACAGTATGGAATGAGAACTCTTCCCTGCTATATTCTCAGTCGCTTAAAGACAGTGACGGTGAAGTGTAGTGCGTGGAGTTTTAATAGATTGCCACCAATAATAAAGGAAATTTTTGTGACTTGCGTGAATCGGCAGCCTCAGGTTGAGGAACTGGCTGATAAAAACTTAGTGGTAAGGATTTACAAAACTTTTTGCATGGTTCTACGTTAAAAAAAATTAACCCCAAAACAATCTACTAACTTCCTTTTGGTAGCACCAAAGAACCAGTAAGACTGGATTTATTTTTCTAGGGAATATTGCTACAAACATTTTCAAGTAAGCAATAGAACCAGTAGCAATATTTGTCACTGAGGGGTAATTTATGTCTCTAGATTCGTTTCTTCATATACGGACATTTGGAGACGTCTTGACAGATACCAATTTAGGAGAAAATGAAAGGGGAGGGAAGAATTAAGCGAATAAAAAGAAGGAGGGAACAATGAAAAGGACCCTGAAAGCAAAAGGATGCAAAGTAGGTCATATTTAAATGATGGCGGTGCGAGAGAGCGGTAGGAGCAACCAGGTCTCTAGAGCACATCCAAAGAACAGGTAGTCAAATACGAGTTCGAATTTCTTTGTGGTAAGGTGAAACTTATTGATGGTAAACAAGATAAAAAAAGCAACGAGGGCAATTCAGCTTGAAAGATTTTTGTAAAAATTGGGTGACAGGGAAACTAAAAAGAGTGGTGGGGCAAGAAGGGCACGATTGAAAATATTCAAGAGCAAATTCATACACAGATCGCAGGTAAAAAAATTATCTGGCACCTTATTTTTTTTTAAGGAATGGGGTAAACCAACTGGAGTACGTTAATTTAACACAGACGTATACAGGGTGGCCCAAAGGTCGCATTATCATTTATAACTAAACTGAATAACTCTTTAGTTTATTTAAAAATGAAATAATATTTCTGGATGTTGTAAAATTTTGGAGGCTGGCGTCATGCAAATGTCCTCCAGTTTATTAAGAAAATTACGTGAATTTTGGACCACCTTGTAGAAAATGAAAGTGAATGAAGTAGTAAACAAGAATAATAAACGAACATTAAAGAAACGAAGATAATAATATAATAACTATAAAAAGACAAATGATTTGATAGGAACAGTTGATTTTTTATTGATCAGCAATTGCCCCGCAGGAAGCATGAAAAGTTCCTTACTTATTCCTTTCTCTCCCCATAAAGTCCTGAAGCTCGGCCCAATGACCTGGTCAAATTTAGAGCTGCTAAAGGAACTAAAGGCAGCGCCATCCGTCCCTTAAATCGTGGATGAGCTCCCTCGACTGGCTAATGAAATGCACATAAAGATCAGAATGCCAATCACTAATTAGATTGAGCACACCTTTGGCAGCTCTTCCTTTGGGTGGGGTGGGTATTTATGTGTTTCTACCCAACAATGATTATAGTATAATTTTTATTAATCATCAATTGCCTCGCAGGAAGCATGAAAAGTATCTTGCTTATTTCTTTCTCTTCCCATAAAGTCCTGAAGCTCAGCCCAATGGCTTGGTCAGATTCAGAGCTGCTAAAGGAAGTAAAGGCGGCGCCATCCGTCCCTCAAATCGTTGATGAGCTCCCTCGACTGGCTAATGAAATACACATAAAGATCAAAATGACAATAACTAGTTAGACTGAGGGCACCTTTAGCCACTCCTCCTCTGGGTTGGGTGGGTATTTGTATGTTTTTACATCAACCATGATCATAGTAAAGTTGTTTTTTTTTAAGTTCTTAAATTTGTAGAATGTTAAGATGAGCCGTCCAGTAGGAGAGGAAGGAGCATTAGTCGATTATTAACCTCTGGTAAGTCGTTGAGAGAGGCTGAATTTAGTGATTACTATGATTAAACTACTAACTGTGTAGTGGTAGAATAATCCCTTAAAATCAATTCTTTGTAGTTGCGTGGACGCGGTTCTATAAGATGCTATGTCTGTCTGTAGGTTGGTCGGGAGGATGGTCACCATTTTACTTTTCAATGAGTTTTTGAAAGTTTTGAAGGTCTTAAGGTCATATAGATATAAGGTCACAAGTCAGAATAATTGAGAGCACGCGACATAGGTCTGTGACCTTGTCGCCGGATAATATAAATGTTGATTCACATGGTGGAGCAGAGAGGACGGACGTTTTTGAAAAATTCACAAAATCATTAATTTTAGCTTCAAACCAATTTGATTGCCATCAATGTGTTCGTATTGAATTAGCATTTGACAAAATCAATTGTTGAAAACAACATCCATCATGTGGTGTCCGTTCTCATTGATGCATTTCTGAAGGCGTTCTTGGAACTTGGCCTTCACTCTCTCCAGCATTGCTCTGTTGATTTTGACGATTTCCACGCGAATAGCTTCCTTCAAATCGTCCAATGTACGGGGCTGATGCTCATACACACGTGTTTTGAAGTTTCTCCACAAGAAATAATCACACATTGACAAATCAGGGGACCGAGGGAGCCAAGAAGTGTCAGTAAACGTGGAAATGAGGCGGTCACCGAAGAGAGGGCGAAGAACGTCCATTGATGCTCTGGCTGTGTGGGCCGTCGCCCCATCATACTGATAACATATACGTTGGATAGGCATACGTTTTCTTCGTAATTCAGGCACAAAGAAGTTGTTTAATGCTCTGAGTTAACAGAAAGAGCATTTCCATTATTGTCTTCAAACAAGTAAGAACCAATGACGGCAGCTTTTCCAACACCACACCAGACTGTCACTTTTGGGCTGTGCAGTGGTCTTTCATGCAGTTCTCTCGGATTTTGAAGAGCCCAATAACGACGGTTCTGTTTATTCACCGTACTATTGAGATGAAAATGAGCTTCATCACTTATTAACAAAATGAGGTTGTCATTTGCCTCAAAAGTTGTTTCCATCTGACGTGCGAACTTAAGCCGCTGTTCATAGTCCTCTGGTTGCAACTCTTGCCCAGTGACCGATTTGTAGGGGTGGAAATGCAGGTTTTCATGAAAAATACGCCTTACCGATCGATTACTGATGCCTAGTTCAGTGGAATGCCTACGAGCAGAGGGATTCGGACCCCCCCCCCCCCACTGGTCTCCTATTCATTAGTGTACTTTGTGTACGAAGTGCATTAACCCAGCGTAAGATTGTATTACGGGTGAGAACAGCCTTATTTCGGTAAATGGTGAAGTGGCGCCGAAATTCACGCTGAACTGCTGCAACAGACTCGTTATTCTCCACGTAACTGTCGTAGGCAAACGCTCGATGCTCTATCGTCCACAGCGCCATGGCTTCACCTGAAAAAAAAAGAAAATAATGCTAAAACACCTAAAAAGGAAATAAAAAAAATGCTAAGACACCCTGGGCAGAATGGTACCTGCCAGACATATGTCCCTCGTCCTTGGGCTGAGTAATAGACATTTCAAAAACGTCCGTCCTTTCTGCCCCACCCTGTACTTGAGCAACATCAAACCACTAATCCTCATAGCCATTCAAACCCGTAGGCTGAAATCAGCCAATACTGCAGTGTATTTAGGCCAAGGAGAAGCGAGTTATTTATCCTATTCCCTAAATTTGGTTTTCTTACCGTTGGATTTAAATTCCAAATTGGTTAATATTCGAGGAAAATTGAGTCAATTTCTTTCCCAAGACCACAAAAGTTCTTTCGAGAGAATAGAAAATTGATTTGTAGATTAAATATTCCTACCTGACAGGGTAAGGGTCTTACTTAATTCCTGGTCGAATTTTATCTTCATACCTAAACCGGTACGGATAAAAAGTAACTATTAAATTAATAGTTTTTGTTGTTTATAGCTTGGGAGATTAAGGGAAAGTGTTTTGATCGTACAGCTTTTGCTGTAGGCTACCGCAAACGTTTTTAAAATTAAGTGGGGGCCGCGCCTTCTGGTAGACAGTCCCGAGGAATCAGGTTAGAGAGTAGAGATGTGGTTGCATGCTGTGGAAATTTTATAGCAGCCCCGTATGCTAGTAGTCCATTTAAGAGCTAGGAAGTGGAAGTTCCATTGCAACTTAAACACGTGAAATGCACTCAAATGGGGTGCTAATACTAAAGAATTGTACCAAGGTCGGGTGGTCCTGACGTATCCACTTGGAAATGACTACGCTACAACTTTTTTTCTATTTTCCTACAGGGTGGTTATAGTTTTCAAAACAGCCTCAAGCCTCTTAGGAGTTTTAAATTAATACTCGTAGTTAGCATGATCAGGAAAATTGCCCGGTTGCGACGCGACAGACGGAACTGTACATACCGAAAGACTTGGACTTAAACAATTTGCTTAAAAGAGACATAAATTTGTGGATTTCACGGCAGTTGGAAGGAGTTCGTCGTTCCTATTAATTTTTTTTCACTGGTGGAACAATGAAATAATTCCTTAATACAGGGTGGCCCCCGAAAATTGGACCCTGGTGGAACAATAAAATAATTCCTATATACAAGGTGGCCCCCGAAAATAAGACCCTGGTGGAACAATAAAATAATTCCTATATACAAGGTGGCCCCTGAAAATTGGACCCTGGTGGAACAATAAAATAATTCCTATATACAAGGTGGCCCCTGAAAATTGGACCTTGGTGGAACAATAAAATAATTCCTATATACAAGGTGGCCCCTGAAAATTGGACCTTGGTGGAACAATAAAATAATTCCTATATATAAGGTGGCCCCTGAAAATTGGACCCTGGTGGAACAATAAAATAATTCCTATATACAAGGTGGCCCCTGAAAATTGGACCTTGGTGGAACAATAAAATAATTCCTATATACAAGGTGGCCCCTGAAAATTGGACCTTGGTGGAACAATAAAATAATTCCTATATACAAGGTGACCCCTGAAAATTGGACCTTGGCGGAACAATAAAATAATTCCTATATACAAGGTGGCCCCTGAAAATTTGACCCTAGGGGAACAATAAATTATTTCCTATATACAAGGTGGCCCCCGAAAATTGGACCGTTTTTGAGAAGCAATATCTCAATAACCATTGCAGCTCTGGAGATGAAATCAAAACAAATGAAAGATGAATCCTTTATCTACAATACTTTTGCTTCTTGTGTTTTTCTAATAAACACCATGTCAATGTTAATAATTTGTTTTATTATCATTTATACATTATAATATATTGCTTTTAGGTTAATATAATTAAATATAATATAAATATCAGGCAATGGCTTGGCCACTCCCCTCTACGGGAGGAGCTTGCGCTTTCCCACTAAAATTAAAGTTTAAAATCTAAAAAAAAGCAGCCATGGTTAAATTTTTTTAAATTTTCTGAACTTCGCCATTTATAATAATTTTAAAAAGAACTCTAAGCTAAATTTCCCCCTTTTCAAAATATCACAGTGCTAAAATATAGTTATAGAAGAAGATATATAAAAATAAATTTTCTGAACTTCACCATTTGTAATTCTGTGGGTTTTAAAAAATTCACAAAATTTCGATACTTATATTTATTTCTGAACTTCACCATTTTGTTTTTTGATATTATAAAATAATTATTAGAAATAACTTTGAGAAAAAATATAAGTCATAACCAAACTAAGATGAAATTATTATTCAACTACTCAAAAAAATCCCCTTCTTAAATTATAGTTAGTGATGATGATGGATGATGATGATGGATGATGATGATGATGATATGTACATTTCGAACTAGTAAACTATAAAAATACGTAAATTACAAAATTTGAGATGTGTTGCCAATAGATTTGCGCGTAACTGTATAAATACTTATTCATTGTAAAAATCGTCTCGAAGTCATTTAATGAGTCAATTAACCTTTTAATAAAAATAATGTAAAAAGCCTTACTCATTTTACTACTAGCCTAAGTATTCTAAAAAGGTCAGGCTAGCCTTATTCACTTGAACTTTTTGAACTTTTTTTAAAGGTTGCAATTTAGAAAATAAAAAACATGTTTTTTTTTACATTAATTTTTAAAAGGTTAATTGACTCATTAAATGATTCTAAGACAATTTTTACAATAAATAACTATATCTAGATAAAGGATTTCTATTTCATTTGTTTTTATTCCATATACCTTAGCTGCAATAGTTATTGAGATATTGCTTATCAAAAAAGGACAATTCTTTCTTTAAGGGGGGGGCGTGATGCACCCTATATATATATTTTTTCAAACTTTCTTTCCAGCACTACCAAGAATACAAAGAAACCAGTTATCGTGTGTTTTAAAGGAAAATAAGAGCTTTACTCTTTAGTTTCCAAGATAAACGATCATGAAATACACTCGTAAATAAACCTATTTCTAATACTGTGAAGGTGGAAAGAAACCCCTCGATAAAGCAAAATTCCTTGAGAGAAAAAAATAGTCATTTAATTTGCCACAGCCTAAAATGACCAACTACATCTCGGGGGATTCTTCCCGTAAAGTTGTCATGTCATTTTCACGTAAACTCCAAAGGAAGCCGAAGGGCTCTCAACCATTGATTGTCATGCCACAGGAAGGGCTCGAGCGAGGCGGCGCAACAAGTCAATTTTAAAGTGCGCTGGTGCCAGTCGCCATCTATAAATACCCAAATTAAAGGGAAAGTCCCTGAATATGTGAAGGGGAATAAGTGAAGAGAAGAAACTGTGGTCGATTCTGTCTCTCTCTCTTCCCAGCACCTCAGTCTAAAGTGACTGCCAAAAGCCTCACTGGCGACTTGGATCATTACAGCTTTCAGCAACGTAAGTTCCTCGTTGGGTCTTTGTATTAATTGGGGATCAGTAAGACCCCTCTAGAGAATAGCTCCACTGAGGGACAAAACAGCTCAATTTTTTGTTTAGAAGAGACAATAGAAGAGGGTGAAATGAAATTTCACTAAAAAGAGAAAAAAAAAATATTCTTATCAGGAAAAGTCAATATAATTCTTATGGCGTGTTCCTTGTAAGAACTAGTTCCCTAGTTTAGAGATAGCTCAATTTAGACTCGGCAATATATTGGTGACTAAATTTGTTATTACAATTTCACTCTTCATTAACTTTTCAATTTTCTTATTATTTTCATTTATTTATATTGGCCTTATTTTAGCGGTTTTGCATCCTTGTTTTTTTTTCTGTAATGAATGAAAGGAATAATTCGGAAGAATAAAAAGGAAGGTTTTGTCAATCAGAGGTTAATTTTTCTCGAAAGAAAGAATATGGAGATGGGAGAGTAGAGAGAAGAGAGAAGAGAGAGAGAGAGAGAGAGTGAGAGAGAAAGAGAGAGACACAGACAGCCAGGCAGAAAGAATAGGGAGAAGGGGGAGAGAGAGGAAAGAAAATGGAGAGAGGGGAAAAGATGATAAACCGGGAAGAGAGAGAAGAGCTAGAGCAGGAAGAAAATGATGAACGAGAAGACAGAGTTCGTGAATAAATTGAGAAAGGGGAAGAGAGGTAAAGCGGGT
Organism: Ceratothoa steindachneri; assembly: GCA_963969495.1. Classification (NCBI taxonomy): domain Eukaryota; kingdom Metazoa; phylum Arthropoda; class Malacostraca; order Isopoda; family Cymothoidae; genus Ceratothoa; species Ceratothoa steindachneri. The sequence continues at coordinate 160,808,681 of OZ018327.1, forward strand.
AGAAGAGGGAGAGCGAAGAAAAGAGAGGCAGGAGGGAGAATAGGGAGCACGGGAAGAATAAGTAGCACGAAGAAAAGAGAGGCAGGAGGGAGAATAGAGAACGCGGGAAGAAGAGGGAGAGCGAAGAAAAGAGAGGAAGGAGGGAGAATAGGAAGCGCGGGAAAAAGAAGGTGAGGGATAGTGGGGAGAATAGTAGGCGCGAGGAGAAGAGAGTGAACGTTGATAATAGGGACAGGAGGGGAAAGAATTGGAAGAGTAGAGAAACGATGGAAAGCGGGAAGACGAGGGAGAGTTAGGAGGAGAGGAGAGCGTGGTGACGTAGAAGAGTTGGTACATGAGGGTGAGCGGAGAAAAGAGGGAGAACGAGGAAAAGAAAGAGAGCGAGACGAAAAGGGTGAAAAAGAAGAGAGAGATTGAGAAGTAGGTGGAGATCGGAAAAGTGGTTAATGGGGAAAGATGGAGTGAGAGAAGAGGGAGAGCCCAGAGAAGAGGGAGAGAGGGGAGAAGAGGGAGAGAGGGGAGAAGAGGGAGAGAGGTGAGGAGAGGGGCGAGTGAACAAGAGGGAGCACAGGGAATTGCTAACCCCAAAGACTCAGTGCATCCGGGGGTTTATCGATACAATTGGCAACTCTATTCCTTATATATTTGTTAAATTTGTAGAGTCGCTAATTGTATAAATAAACCCCCGGATGCAATGAGTTTTGGGGATTAACAACTCTCCAGATTGTTTCCGGACCCATTTCATTTTGTTTAGCTTATCATTCGCGCCATATTTACTTGAATATATTTATTTTTCCAGATTGTTTCGTGCTGTTCCATTTTGTTTAGGATGTGCCTTACCTTATATATACTAAGCTACTTGTCTAGCGTCTTCATTATTAGTTGAAAATGGCATGTTGCCGAAACTAGTCCGATAGTTATAATAAAATCTTGATTCAAATATTGTGGTTTACCATTATCTTCCATATATATATATATATATATATATATATATATATATATATATATGTAATCTGGTATCAGGTGTTTAGGGGCACCCGTAGTATTATCTGGTCTCATTTCTTTAGACCTGTGTCAAATTCTTAAGGGTGTTCTTATATTTTGTAATAAGGGTTCTGGTTTATAAACTATAGAAAACGACTTTACCCATTTCTTTTGTTTATGTCCCTATTGTTTTTCGAATTTAAAGTTTGTGACTGTGGTTGACGTAAAACCTTACCCCTTCCAAGCCCCAAATCGACTGCCGTATTAAAAGCTATCGTATTGTATATTGGTCCTTTTAAGGCCTTTCGTCTGTCGTTATTCAAAGGTACAATTTGATTTTTTGGTATTGTGTATTCTTGTTGCTTACTGGGCAACACAGTCTCGTATAAATCCGGAGTGAATATTCTGGTTGTGCTTAAGAATTTGCGCCGTGCGAAATAATCACGTTGTGTTTTGTGTTTTTTTTTTTTAATTATCGTAGGTCCGCCAAAATCTACTAGCACTCCCGTTGTGCATTTAAATAACTTTTTCCTTTGTTGTAGCGCTTCTCCCAAAAAGTTAGTCAAACGCGTAAGAATGTCTTCGTCATTCAACACATTCAATTTGCAAGGAAAGTCGCTTGGGCTCAGTGGTAAGGAGCTGCTAGCGTACATTCTAAAGGAGGAAAGGACGGAAAGAAAAGAGAGAAGAGAAAGAGTAGAGAAAGAAAGAGAAGAGAGAGAACGAGAAGAAACCGAAAGAATCCGCCTTCACGAGCTAGAAATGAGTAGGACCAAAAACGAGACCTTGTGCATCAGCTCGAGGTCCAACATCCCACGTACTGTGTCAGTTAATCCCCCAGTTTTCAAAGAAGGTGAGGATTTGGGAGCTTTCCTAATCCATTTCTAAAAGATTTTCGAAATTAACCATGGGGTATCAAGGCAGATGGAGTGGCCCATTTGTTGCCCTTATTAAACACCCAACTCCAAGATATAATCACCTCTCTCCCCTTAGAAACGAGAATTGATTACTCCACATTAAAATCCGAATTACTGGTGTCGTACAACATGACCCCAGACTTTTACTGATCCAAATATAGGCATGCCCACATTCAGCCAGGCCAAACTTACCGTCAGTTTGGATACACCCTCCACAGTCACCTCCACATTTGGCTCGATGCATCAAAGGTCCCATATGATTATGATGCCCTCTTAACTTCCTCCTGAAGGACCAGCTGTTGGCTCCACTTCTGCCCGAACTCTGGTCCTTCGTAAATGGGCGGAAATGCTTACGTTAGGAGAGTGCCTAGAAGAGACCGATGTTTATTTGGCTAGCTATAGTTACTACCCGAAGGAAGGTAAAAACATGGCACCCCCTTCCCCTAAACCGAAGTCAAATAAGAGTAAATTCATCCCGCATAATGGAAGCAAGTTAGTAAAGGTAACTAGGCCTTCAAAGCCAAAACCACTCTTCTCGTCCGAACATCGAGACGTAAAACCATTCGCGTTAAACCCTTCTACGTCATTCTTCCCCAAGAGACCCATCGTTCGTTTCATATGTGGCGTGGAAGGCCACGTAAAGACCTACTGCCCCCATAACTCCCAGTTCAGAAATAACTCCCCTCACCAAGTCCCCTAGATCTGGGCCACGTCAGCACCCCGTGTCATCACCACCGGAATGCTCTCCTCCCCCGGGCGCCTCAAACGTCACCGGCCAACATGTAAACTTCTTATTTGATAAGAACACCCAAGTGGACCTTAAATTCGCATCGGAACAATTAATGGCTGCCGTGTATCCACCCTGGTGAGAGATACAGGGTGCACCTGTATAGTGGTATCAGATAAGCTGCTTCCCCCTGTATCCCTGGACCACAATAAATTCGAAGTTGTGCATGATTACTTGGGGTGTGTTGATCGTTTCCCGATTGTTAAGTGCTTCATCAATTGCGCGTACTTCACTGGCTGGGCAGAAGTGGTAACGACTACTATTAAATTCTGCTCCTTTTTTATTGGCCAGTACCCACGGGTATCCTCTAACCCGGTAGCTCAACCCGTTGTTACCCGTTTCCAAAAGGTAAAAGATTCAGAGGCACCCGCATCCCTAGTAACTCCCTGCTCTTCAGAATTCAAGAAAGCCATACCTGAAGATTTCGGCAAAAAACATAAAAGTTGGTCACATCTTACGCACTGCCCATGATTGCTTATTCCTAGGCCACCTTAGCCACACAAAGATAACCCAAAGGATATTAAGATACTTTTATTGGCTAGGTGCCCATAATGAGATTCTTCGCTAGTGCAGGTCCTGCGATATCTGCCAAAAAACAGCCGCCGCCGCCAGTTAACCTCAAAGCTAATGGAGTACGTTGGCAAAATTTAAATTTTAAACCCCTTTTTACCCTCCCTCCCTTTTCATCCAGCTGACAATGGTCTGTGTGAAAGGCTAAACAGCTCTCTCAAATTTATTTTCAAGAAATTGTGCGCCGAGCAACCCCGAGAATGGCACCGTTTCCTGCTGGTAGCCCATTTCGCGTACCAGGAAATTCCCCACCGCACATTAGGTTGGGCCCCATTTGAGTTCATGTATGAGTGTAGCGTTAGAGGGCCCATTAACATCCTAAAGGGGCTCTTCTCCAACCAAAATTAGACCAAGATATTCAATCCTCTTACGCTTACCTCCTAGATTTAAGACCGGCTAGAAAAGTGCGCAGAGATCGCGTACCAGAATATTGAAACCAACTTGAGCAAGTACAAGGCGTATTTCGATTCTAAGGCCCAAGATCAGACATTTAACCCCGGCGAAGAGGTTCTATTATTACTCCCCACAGAGAACAACAATTCTTTGAGTTAATTGAAGGGGCCCTTCCCAGTGATCGAGAGGCGTGGCCCCGTTGAGTATTTAATCCAAAATCCGTCCGACACTAAGCTATTTCACGTAAATATGCTTAAGAAATACCACCGTCGTGCTTTTGCAAACCAACTTGTGGCATTTTAAAAACAATCGGCCCTGGAGTCAAGCTACCCGTTAGGCCCCTTGGGCGTGATACAAATCTCCTGTGACGATCAAGACGCCGAATAAACTCTACACGTCCTTCCAGACGCCCCCGAATCCCCTTCGTCCGAGTTAAGTATAAATAATAAGCTTTCGTTCCTTAAAAATAATTAGCTACAAGCGTTACTTAAACAATTCAATGACGTAATTTTGGACATCCCTGGTTGTGCTTCTCAGTTTGAGCACCGTATCCGGCTAACTACCCAGGAACCCGTCCGTTCTAAGCCTCTCCCCATACACTTAAGAAAAATTTTCAATGATGAGGTAGACAAACTTTTAAGGTTAAACATTATAGAGCCCTCAGAGGCGGAATATTGTTCCCTGGTCGTCATGATGAAAAACTCGGACGATTCTTACCGGATGTGTATCGACTTTCGGAAATTAAACTCCGTGACCGTGTGCGACGCGGAGCCGATTCGTCTCATCGATCAGAATATGCACATGTTCGAGAGGGCAAAATTCATCACCGAATTAGATCTGTGTAAAGCCTATAACAAGAATCCTTAAGGAAAGAGGTAAATAGGTACACGGACTTTCCCACCGACAAGTGGTTTATGCAGCTCCAGCGACTCCCCTTCGGTTTGGTGACGGTGTGCAGCAGCTACAACTGAAAGATGAGGCAGGTATTGGACGGGTTGCACCACGTCACCTTCTACTTTGATATCATCTACGTGGCAACCCAGGAGTGGGACTCCCATCTGGCTTCCCTTCGCGCCCTTCTGTGCTTGCTCCGGGAACACAACCTCACGATTGGCCCAAACAAATGCCACTTCGCCTTTGGCGCCATCGACTATTTGGGTTTCCACATAGGAAACAACCGCTTAGCTCCCCAAGCTGATAAAATCCTGACGATTGTAGGGATGCCCTTAGCGTCAACAAAGAAGCAACTAAACTCGTTAAACAGTTCTGCTTCCTTTTACCGGCGATTTATTAAGAACTTTGCATACATTGCCGCGCCTTTGTGCGAGTTACTTAAGAAAAAGGCCCACCTGTATGCCCCATTTGGACACCATGGTCGACCGCTAGCCTTGACCAACTCAAAGGGAAGTTAAATTCAGCACCAATCCTCCGTTTACCCCACCCCCATAAACCTTTTGGCATACGGACCGACGCGAGGAACAAAGGGATAGGCTGCGTCTTTTATCCAATATAGTGACAATGGTGAACGTTTCCCCATCGCGTTTGCTAGCCGTAAACTCCTCCCCCGCGAGAAAAACTACCCGGTATTTGAGAAAGAAGCGCTCGCTATTATCTGGGGGGTCCAGAAGTTTAAGATGTTTCTCTTAGGGAAAGAATTTGTTATCAAGACCGATCATAAGCCGCTCTTCTATTTACCAAACATCAAAGCGAACAACGGTCGCTTTATGAGGTAGAGTCTCTCTCTCCAAGAATTTAAATTTAAGATCGTTTATAAAGGTCGCTCGATTTTTAAATGTAAATAAAACAAGTTGTGTATGATATATGCACTCAATTTATTTTAAATTTGAAAGAACATTCTATCGTATCAAGTGTAGAATATGACTTCGTTCAAATGTCCGCCGCGGTTTCGCTTGGTGGAACGTATTCGGGAGGCCCAATTTCCGATGACTTTGTCGCATAAATCTGGCTGAATTTACTGGATGGTGTTCGTTATATTGACTTTGAGGACATCAACTGTTTACGGATTATTCGCATTGACCTGCGATTTAAGGTAGCCTCGAAGAAAGTAGTCTAATGGCGTTAAATCGCATGATCTCGGTAGCCAGTTGACGTCACCGCCGCGCGAGATGACCCTGCCCTGAAATCGCTGCTGCAAAATGTCTATCGTGGCGTGCGCAGTGTGGCACTTAGCGCCGTTCTGTTGGAACCTAATGTAGTCAGTATCCATATTAGGCATATAATCCAGTTGAGGTAACAAGAAGTTGCTTATCATCGATCTGTAGGTCTCGCCGTTGACGGTTATGGCAATCCCATCTTCGTTTTCAAAAAATTACGGACCGATGATTCCGTTATACGAAATTCCGCACCAATCAGTGACTTTGTTGGGATGCAATTGGCGCTGGTGTATCTCATGTGGATTGTTTTCGTCCCAAATCCTACAATTTTGCTTGTTCACAAATCCATTCACCCAAACATGGGCCTCGTCGCTGAAGATTATTTTTTGGGGGGAATTTGGGGCAACTTCGAACTGCTCTATAGCCCAATCAGCGAACACACGGCGTTGTCTATGGTCGTTTACCTTAAGTTCCTGGGTAAGTTGGATTTTGTACGGATACATACCCAAGTCCCTACGCATAATTCGCCAAACTGAAGTCGCAGAAAGGTCAAGTTCTTGTGAACGACGAGAAATTGACTGCCTCGGATTTTCCTGTACACTCATTTACGGCAGCGATGTTTTCATCAGACCTTGCGTTTCTGCGACGTACGGGTGTTGGACGATTGTTGATCGGCCCTTTTGCCTGGAATTTGGCCACCAAGCGTCAAACAGTGGATCGGCAGGACGATTGTGGCGAGGATAGAATTCACGTAATGCTCGGGACGTTTGTCGAACGGAGCACTGATTTTGATAATGACATTTGATTATTTGCACACGCTGTTCCACGCTATAACCTTCCATCGTGACTTGCCAAGTACTACTGAACAGTTCACGTTGAGGTTGCCAGATATCACTTTAAGAACATGGCCACTATCGCCTGACAAAGCTTGAGCGTCCTTGTTGAAAGACCCTATATTAAAGGCTGCGAAAACGGTCTAGCAGACAGCTTGAGTAGAAATCATCTGGATTCGTCCCCAGAGTAATTTTGTATTACTTATTTTAATGTTTAGTGCCTCTTTCATATATTATTATTTTTTGTGACAATTCTTTTAGTTTTGTTTTAAGAATATCTTTCTTTTTTATTGTATATATATCCTGATCATTTCTTTTTTATGTATGTATCCTTTTACTATTAATTGTGTTGGACATTTCTGTTCTTTGTATAACAATTGTATGTTTAAGTCCCGGGTAAACGAATCAATAATAACTATAACAATAGATTAATTAGTCCGGTTTGTCTTCCTGTATTATTATTATTATTTTTTTCTTTTGTTTGTTTTGATGTGATTTACGTGAGTCTCCCTAGGAACTCAGCCTACCCGTTTTCCCTCAAGAGTTCGTTCGTACGTCCAGTGAACGAGCCTTATCAAGTCCCGTTATACCCGAGTCTACGTGACCTTGATTTTATATTTCCGTATGCCCCCCTTAATTTATTGTTGTGTATCCATTTTAGAATTACATATATTCCTTATTTTTGTATATAGTAAATTATTTTTCTATAACAGGTTCTCTCAACCCAGAGCCCCTAGGAGTTGTTTAATTTAGGCCAACTATCGCACTCAGTTTGTTATTGTTTGTCTCACGCTCTCAGATTGTCCTCATTATTTTGACTCCCCCTTCTGTTCTGTCTGAGGAGAGTCAGTAAAAGGTCACTTAACGACCTTGACTCTACGACATCATCCTTATTTGTGGTTTCTTGTGGAATCCGCCTTTTCAAATCCATATGCTTACTTACCATGCGGTTTGAGGCTTGGTTTTGTGATAGCCATTTTAATCCATTAATTTTGAAATTGTCAAACGAATTCTTCACTATAGAATGATATGATTTGGATCGTTGTCCTTTTGACAGTAAAAACGCCTAACCGGCTTCAGTTTTCTTTGTAATAACCCCAAAAATCTTCTTTCTGCATTGTTTCATTGTTTTTAACAAGTGATTCTGCATTAGAGGCAAGAAATAAACCTCATAACATTATGTACCACCCTGTTTTACAGTTGGTATCGCTTTCTTTCGAAAGCAGCGATTCACAATCTTTCCACCAAGCATGGCGGCTGCCGTTATAGCTAAATAGTTCTATTTTTGTTTTGTCGCTCTATATGACTTCCTTTCAAGACTTTTTTATCGCGATGAACTTCCTCCTTTGTAAACGTGAGGTTTACAAAACTATAGTCTGTCTTTATTTTCTTTATACTGTTAAAAATATCTAATATCTATTGATGATAATTTGGGCTTCCTTCTACTTTCTGTCAGAGATTTCAATGTTGCAGTCTCTGAACGAATGCCACTGCGGTATCATTTGTTTCGATATTTTTCCATAATTGTTCTCGATGGATCTAAATGCAATATATATACACTACCAACTAAAATAAGAGAAAGATTTTTCTTTATTAAAATATTTTGTAAAAATATGATGAGTAGGTATATTAAATTTCCCCTTACATAAAGAAATGCATTTAATATAATTTATGGAAATTTTATAGGATAAAATCGTATAGTCAAGAAATTATACTAAATAAACTAACAAAATCAAATATTGGCACGTGCAAAATAAGAGAACCGTCGTTTACAGAATTGCTTAGCAAGAAAATACACTAGAAACGAAACAAGATTTGACAACGATGAAACTTAAAACGCTTAATATGAGGATTTGAAGACTTTGTTTTCTATTACTTCGGCGCAATGACGACCGCAGGACCTCATGAGTTTCTTGCAAATTCTGGTTTTATTTTTCTTAATTTTCGTCCATAAATCCATCACAGTTGAAAGCTGCTAGTCTCGAACTTTCTCTGTAATGATTTTTCAGAAGTTCTCAATTAGGCTCAGGTCCAGGCTCTGCACAGGCCACTTCATTGCCTCGATATCTTCTTGTTCGAACTAGTACTTTACTCGCTTTGCTGCATGGCATGGCGGGTTGTCCTGCATAAATACTGAGGGCTGTTTTAGAAATACACACATTCGCATTTACCGTTCCAATATTTTGGCCCTAGTGGAACAACTTCTTCAGAAGAAAATATCCCCCATACCATGACGTTGCCTACTCCATGTCTAGCAGACTTTTTAGCACATTTAGGGTTAAGTCTGTTACCTGCAGGGCGTCTAACAATGCGTCTGCCATCAGATCCAACTCAATTAAATTGAAATTCATCGCTAAAATTAATTCTCTCCCAATCTCAATCCCTCGAAACAACATGATCTTCAGGCTATTCGAGTCTCGCCTTCTGGTTCTTCTTACAGATAATTAATTTGGTTGCTGGAAAACGAACTTTTAAACTAGATGCATTGAGGTGACTGGACAATGCGAAATGGCTAATTTATTTGCTATTATTGGTCATAATTTTTTGAGAGATTCCACCTTTACTCTCCAAGGAATCCTTCATGAAAAAGCGCCTAATAGCTCTGTCTTCTCGAACGGTAGCTATGCGCGATCGAACGACCTTTGTAGGATATTAATAGGTTTTGTTTTCATTGCATAACTCCGAGAGTCTTCCTAAATAAGATTTTTGAAGTAAAGCTTACTTTTCACTTAATTATCTCAAAATTCTTCAAAATACCCTTGTCTCTATTTCCTTGCGTATTTATAAATCTATGTTCATAAAGAGTTTCTCTCTTTCTTCCTTTTCATTCCGATACATCCCGCCGGCTCCTATCCAATTAGCTTTGTAATTGTTGTTTTTTTATTAATAATATTACAAATTGAAATCCAACTATAAAAATCACTAGACCATAGGCAACAGGAATGTAACTTGCTTCGGAAAATGAAAAATGTAAGAAATTAGGTAGAAATATATAAGGCAAGATTAATTACTGTATATAAAATAATGATCTAACGAAACAAGATATATATTTATTAAAAAGCTATTGAACCAGAGATCACTTCCCGGCCAGGATAATTCGTTTTGATCAGTGGTCATGGAAGATGACTCCCGTTTAGGAGTGTATAACAACTTATGCTGTAGATTCATTCAAACGTCGTATAAATATATACTTAGAATATAATCAGCGATTAACAGCGTTCAATAGCAAAGAATTTGCCTTCAGGTGGCAGTTACACCAAATTTGCTGGGAATATCCTTATCCCATGTTACCTATTATAGACTGCATGGTATGTTGTGACCTGCACATCTATGTAACTCTATGTTATATCTACCGATTCAACAACAAGATTAGGAAGCGTATTCCAAGGCCTTATTGTGATAAAGTTAAAACATTTAGATTAGTGTTATATGTTAGGCTTTAGAATGTAAAACTATTAACAACAACAGAAAATTGTCGACCATGACATAAATCTATTTTTAAATTTGAAAAAAGAAACAGACGCAAACAAGATTATATCCAAGAGTTTCATCAACAAATACTTTAAAACATTTGATAAGTAACTAACACAATATTATCAATGTGTAAATCTGAATGATGTGAATTAGTTGTCCTGAACCTACTAATGATCATGTTTTGAGGCTTAGGAGGGATTAACTACATACCCTACAGCTTGCACTACTCATTAATATGTATAAAATCTCTATTCAGAAACTCGGCAACAGGAAATCACCAATTTAGAGATCGTATATTGACAACCAATGCAATATCATCAGCACATACAACAAAATTGTTCTCTAAATTTAGCCAAATGTGACTAGTAAAAATAATTAAAAAAAAACAATGGTCCAGGACATTACCCTAAAGGACACAATAGATGACTTTCTAATATCACTTAAATGCTCAAAAACCATCACACTTTGAATTCTACTAGTTAAGAATTTGATCAAAATATTAAGAATGGGGCCCCCCTACATCTAAGAGATTCAGCTTATAAATGAGGGCTGAATGATTTACCTTATCAAATGATGCAATGAAGTCTCGACTACCCATAGGAGCTTCCCGACAAAATTCAAGAGCTTTCTGAAGGTCTGAAGAGGTGGTCAAAAGTGCATCACATGTACCCTGTCAAATATCTAGGGGAGCTGTACGTTCTTGGTTCTTGTGGTAGGCTTCGGTCAGAGGGGGTTCGTTTGACTGAGGCTTTAGATTAGATAGGCTGTGTTTACCGAAGGTGTCCTCGTGATCAGGATACGTAAAAGACTGACTTCAAATGGACGTGGAAAAGAAAATAACTTTATATTTAAATTGGTCTACTAAAAGGGGAAAGTGGAAAGCTCTCAAGTTCTTTGCGGTTAATTTGGAGACTTTCTGTTTTACGCGAAATATCGAGTCTAAAGGCAAGAAGATTTAGGAGAGTTAATGAGATTCCGTAATGCTACTAAGGGAGTAAATTAACAACAGCATTCGAAATTATTACTAATGAATAATGATCAATAATGAGAGTCTGTTTGTCTCTCTCTCTCTCTCTCTCTCTCTCTCTCTCTCTCTCTATATATATATATATATATATATATATATATATATATATATATATATATATATATATATATATATGTCGTCTCCAAGGGGAGTGACTTGACTTGTCCGTGGGGTGGACCCAGTGATCAAGTTTGTTCGTTATTTCAAGCCCTTGGGCGGAGATTCCGAAAGCTCTGTGTATCTATTGTGCCTACATATTTCCCATAGGTTTATTTTTATTATAGGGAATCGCTTGTTGCAGATTTCTGTGAAATTCCTCTGTTCAAAGCATGTATTTGCTCAGTTTTCCTTGTAGTCAATCGTTTGCTGATAAATATTCCCAACACGCGTAAGTTTGTTTAAGCGCGATCCTCGTATTTGTTCAGGTAGTCACCTGTGATAGCTGTGTATGTTCGTGTGTTTTAGCGCGACTCTAACGACCGCTTGCCTAACATCTACTTGTACAATTCGAAATATATTTTGTTTCTTGATTGATAAAATAAGATGTGGTGCTGGAACTACCTTACGGAATTGCATCTGACTCAAAACCACCTCCTCAAAGACGAGCAGTTTGAAGTCGTGTGAAATTCTATGATTGTTCACAGTAAATTAGTCCTCACAGTTTCTTATTGAGCGAAGGCATTTTTGAATTTACCTGAACCGTTGCCTCCTTTACACGGTAGTGACATATAAATAGCAACTGTAATTCGTCCAAGAATTCAAAACACACAAAAAAATCTTTATGTGATAGGTGATAGAAGCATGGGAATAGAGTAGATAGCATGAGAGAATTTTTTTGAGGGGGGGGGGGATGAGTGTGAGTGAGTGAGTGAGTGAGTGAGTGAGTGAGTCGGAGTATTATTAATTGCCAGGATACCCACTATTCTTCTTTATTTAGATATATTCTTCTATATTAATATATTTCTTAATGTTTCTTCTAATTAATTTATTTTTAGTTTGTTCTAAGTCTTTTTTCTTTTATACTCTGTTTCTGTGCGCATGATTTTTTTCGTTTGGGTAGCCTTGCGGGTAGCGTCTCTTCTAATTATTCTTTGTATTTCTTTTATTTTCTTTTACTTTAATTGTGGCATTCATTCATTTGTTTTTCTTGTTTTGCTTGGGTGAAGTTTGCTTTTATTAAAGTGTATATTGGTTGTTCTTCTCGCTGTAGGTGGAACCTACTGCTCCGGAATGCTTTCTTTATTCGGTTTCGGTTTGCTTCCGGTATTCTAATTTCCTCGTTTAGTTCTACGAGCTTTTCATCTATCTTTGTCTATATTTTATTAGCTCGTTCTTTTAGCGTCTTATTTATGGATTGAATTTCGGCTGTTTCTAATATGTCTCGTATTTTCTTCCTTTCAATTCTTCTAGTGTTAGTGATAAGATATGCTGCTTTGTTTTGTATTATCTGTATTTTTTTCTGATTAGATTTCGATGTGATGTGCAGAGGGATCGGTAGATACACCAGAACCAACTCGACGAACGCTTTGTACAGTGTTCTTTTCTTTTGGGGGACTCAGATTCCCTAGGGTGTGGTAGAGCAGTCTTAAGCCTGATTTCGCTGAGGCGATCCAATTCCAGCGTCTCTTATGTTTGTATGTGTTTGAACGTAAAATGTTCCTAAAAATCTATCGTGACATTGATTGGTCCATTTTTGCAGTGCTTAAGTGTAAATTGTAAAGTTTGTTTAAAAGCTACATGAATAAATTAAATATAAAAGTGTCATTAAAAATCTGCTTAATTCTGATTGGCTAAATTTTGTACATCTTATGTTACGTATAATAACTATTAATAGAGCAACATTTCATAAAAAGAATAAGAAATCTAAACAAATGAAAAGCGTAGCCCCCACTACCAGGGAAAACCCTACAGACTTTCTTCACCCACAATCTATCATCTCATCTTCCACACTAATCTTTTTCCTAACTATTATTCATCAATCAATCAATCAATCAAATAAAAAAAATGTCTGGTTGTGGCAAAGGAGGAAAAGTAAAGGGGGAAAACTGAAGATACCCTTGCCAGACATTCTTTTTTGGGAGGAAAAGGAGACAATTATCCGGAAGAGGAATAAAGAATAACCAGGAATAAAGAGGAGGACCGCTACACAAAGGAAACAATGGGGCCACCCGCCATGGACGTCAAACGGATCCCCCTCCATACCAGCAGTGGAGCAACAAAACCAAGCCGGCCAACTGTTGTAGAAATTATCTTTGGCGCGCTCAATGTAGCCCTCACAAGACTAATTGAGATGCCCAACGGCTGGGCAACACTATGTTGAACTCCTGAGGACGTCCAGAAGATCGTGTCCGATGAAACTAAAGGGCCCCTTCGGATGATTGGACTTGAAGCTTCCATCCCCCACGAAATCATGGTTCGTCGAACAGTCATTCTCAGAAAGCTCGAAACCTTCTTCACGGACAACAGCTATGAAGACATCAAGGCCGAGCTTTCTAACCACCAAAAATAGGCGAAAGTTGCCAAGGTGGAAAAGTTCGGCAAAAATATCGTCAAAATTATCTTCGAAAGTACTGAAATGATGCAAAGGGCTATCAAGGAGGGACTCCTGGGGTTCTACCTCCGAGTAGTTCCTGAGCAGATTGAAGCAGAAAAATACATCCAAATAGAAAGCTGCTTCAGATGCCTAGCCGTAGAAAAACACCCCACGAGAGAATATACATCGACTGAGGTCACATGCTCTGCCTGTTCCAGACCGGGACACGTTTGGAAGGAGTGTGCCTCAGAAAAACCAAGATGTGCAAACTGCCGAGGGGACCACAGGGCCTTGGCCGTGAAGTGTCCCGTCCGCAAAGAGGCAATACGGGCAAAAAGACGAAAAAAGAAAAGGAGGCAAATACAAAGAACTACGCGGAAGCAGCAGCGACTACCAGAACAACGGTCGCTGAAACAATGGCACCAAATCTGGTGATGTCAAGTGAGTGTAAAGAGGTAATGACTATGGTCATCTACACCCACTTGGAAAAGATAACCAACCCCAGCACTTTCTCTCAAGAATTAAACCAACTACTTCAGAAAAACGGATTTAAGAAAAGAAATATGGTTTCCCCCTAACCCCCCTTTGCAGGAAGTCTTGAAAATACAATTTGTAGACGACCCACAACAGAATATCACGAACAAAGAAGATGACAAATAACCAGCTGACAAACAACAGCAGAGAACCACAAAAGAAGAAATAACTACAGAAGGAGGACGAAAAACGCGAAAGTCCCCCAAAAGGCCAAAAAATAAACGGCAAATGAAAAAGAAAAGGACAACGTCCCGAAAGGAAGAAGAGGCAGAACAACGACAACAACAAGAGTATAAACTTCACGGAGAAGAAGACGAAGACGATGACATTTTGGATTATCCCTGAATACCCCTCACGGAGGAAAATAATATCTTATTAAGATGATTCTTCTTTGACGTAGAAGATGTGGACATCAAGGTCTTCGGTGCTTCAGTATGAAAACCCCCTAAAGAGAAGAGGAAAGTCTATTCGATGGAATTCTTCGCGGGGACTACAAGTGGACTTACGAAGGACCGTGGTCGCCAAAAGAGGTAGGAGGAATGTTGACGGAACGCGCTATCTACATTCCGGACTTGTGTGTGTACACCGTCAACATGTCCACCTATAAGAAAAGTAAAAGTGGACAAAAAACTTCAGAAATCGAATAGTGGAAAAATATATGAAAATGAATAATAAACAGTGGTTAATAATGAATATTTAGTGGTTCATAATAATAAAAAAAAATTGAAACAACATTAAGTGATGGGTTCATAATGAATCTAAAAAACAGTTATAACGGTATAAAAGTATTTAAAATAAGACAAAATAACGAAAAGGGAAACGGTCATAATAAATCTAATAGGCTGAAAAATAAGAAAGTGCTTAAAAATAGGATGAAATAACGAAAGGTGAAACATTTGGAATAAATCTCGTTGGCGGAAAAATAAGAAAGTGTTTAAAATATGACTTAATACTAACCAATTAAATATGATCAGATGTTTTAAAATTGTCAGATTGAACTAGAAAACAAAACAAAATAGTTAAAATAACCTTGGAACGAAATTAGAGTGAAAAATTATGTAAAAGTGAAAATCACTAAGCAAACACAAGGATTTGGTGAAATTTGTATATAAGACGACAATATCTTAAAATAAATGCAGTTTATGAATATAATACTCTGTCATGGAAAAAAATATGATTGTATAATTTCAACAATATGACCTCCAGTATGTCCTCGAGAATTCAATTTATTATAAAAGATAAAAATAATTTTGTATAGAAATCAACAATATGACCTCCGGTTGTATCTGGAGAACCCATTTCTTTTCATACTGTTACTTATAACTTTCTCTTCTCCGCTCAACTTTTCTTCCCCACTAAATTTATAGATAGTATTAGCAGTCATTATTAAAGAATCAAATAGAAGTAATCTTTACCGTTCACAAAGCGAGCAACAGCTTCTCGCTCTACCAACATGACATAATCCACCTCCATCAAACCTCCCGTCTACAAAGAAGCAGCCGATACGAGATGGCGAAAATCATGGATTTTTGGCTGCCTCAGCGCCCGAGAGGCTGGAGAGTATTTCACCACCGTCGAGCCTCCCGTCTTCCCTTAAGCAGCCGCCGATCTGTGCTGCTTTGCCGCCCGACAACGTAGATCGAATTCCACTGAGCAACCTGGATGAGCTACGATGAACTGCTTCAAGTGGACTTGGGCAGAGACCTAACCCGGCAAAAGATTGTCCAGTCTCGACCTACGAACACAGCTCCCTCTTCGTAGTTCAAAAGGACAACAATGGAGAAAGAGGAAACCAACAAACGGGCAATAATAGTGTTTTTTATGAATTTCAGTGCAAGTAAGTTTAATAATGTAGATTTAGTGGAGGTCTTTTTTAAAGTGTAAATAGTGAAAAATCCAGAGTCCGGTGATTAGAATAATAATAGTAATTTTGTTAAACCATATTGGGTGTGTAAAAATATTCGTGTAAATATTAATATAAAGTTAATTCCGTGTTCATAAGTTCCGTTTAGTTTAAGAACAGTGGTGTGGGGCCTACACACAAAGAAATGTACACGGTGATGAGAATAATAATAATTTTGTTAGACTAAATTAAATGTTTAAAAATTCGCGTAAATATCAATATAAAGTTAACTTCGTATTAATAGGTCCCATTGAGTTAAGAAAAGTGGTGTGGTGCCTACACGAAAAGAAATGTAAGAAAAAAAGAGGTTTAGTTCGCGACAAGAAGCAGCGGCTACTTTATGCGGAATGCTTTAATCAATGTTATTAAATCGCTTGGCCTTACATAGGTTATACAAACAATCTCAGTACTGCTGACCCCTCTGAAATTTATGTTATGTAGTCAAGGTTAACAAATGAAATACAAAATATATATATATATAATGTTGTGGGCGCGCGCACAAAGCTGTAGGTATGCTTAGAAATATAATTTAATTTATACTGCAGCCAATGATAGAATTAAATAATGGACGTAATAAAGTTGTGACGCGCGCACACGCAGGCAAACATAATTCTGTTCGCATTTAAGTGCTGCAGTTCCTGCGTCCGAACTCTCTAGAGTACTTCTGAATTTATTTAAAATACCTGTTTATCCATAATATGTAGACATACTCCATGTTCTTGGAGGGAATTCCTGTGGTGCTGCTACCACATTATGGAATTGCATATGACTCAAAACCACCTCCTCAAAGATGAGCAGTTTGAAGTATTATGAAATTCTATGATTGGTTCACAGTAAACTGGTCCTCACAGTTTTTACTGAGCGAAGGCATTTTGGACTACCCTAAACCGTTACCTCATTTACCCGGTAGCGACATATAAATAGCATATACCCAGTAGCGACAAGAAAGACGTACCTCAAACTAGAAAATGAGAACTCGACGAAAATACTGACGTGCATCTTGTACGCACACGTCAGCAACTTGAGACAACCCGGATCATTCTCTAAAGAATTTAACCGAATGCTTGCCATAAACGGCATGAGTGAGATGTGGTTCCCTGATGATCCGCCATCAAGGGACGTGTTCCAATTGCAGATGGCACCAAAGAAGATGACGGAATAAATACAAGAGCACAAACAGAGTGAAACAAAATCAAGAGAAGACGCCAGACGGCCAGTCCCAAGGGTAGAGGCCAGCAAAGAGAGAGGCAGCCGCCAAAACAGCTAACATGACCAAACACATGAAGGCAAAAAAAGCAAAAAATGGAAGACACAGAATCCTCAGATCCTACCGACTCAGAGGTCGCTACCAATAATGTTCGTCACAAGAAAGGAAAGAGGCAGGCCAAAAGGAAGCTCGACGCTGATGGATTTAACCTCTCAGTCTATGCATCCGAACAACTTTCCTTCCCTAAAGACTTTGATACCAACAAGATTTTTGTAGGAATAAAGAAAAACTTTAGGAATGGGACTTTGATGCTCAATGTGACGAGAGACTGTTGAGGAGGCTATCTACAGCCAAGACGTTTCCTTCCATCGGGAAACATTTGTTGATATCACCCCAGCAGAATTCAAGAAGAAGAGGAGCGGGAAAAGGGAGTCTAAAATAAAGAAACACTAAGAGTCAGAACACAGAATGGAAATCCCGAACAACAGACTAAAAATCGTGACACTCAACGTTAATGGATGGGATGGAAAAGCCACGGCATATGGAAACATATTCCACGTGTATGACCCAACATCATTTTAATCACGGAGCACGGTATCGATACTGTTACCAGTCAACTGAAGAAACCGGGCTACAAAGTAGTCACTAAGAACCATGCTTAGGAGAGGTTTGACGGTGCTGCCGTTGCCATCAAAAGGAATCTTTCGTTCAGACACATTCCAGAAGTGGACGAGTTATTTGTAGCAGTGGAGTTGCCATGCAGGTAGGCAATCTCGTGATAGCGGCAGCATACCAACCACCTCGACGATCGTACCTGCCCCTCACTAACTTCTACACCCTGTTCGGCCACGGAAGAATGGTATTCTTCGGCGGAGACCTCAAGGCAAGATGCCGAACGGCTGTCTATGGTAACACGAACAACAGAGGCCATAACTTGGAGATGATTATGGGTCGGAAAATATTCAGAGGATAGGACCGGACTTCCCGACCTATATCACCTCACGAGCAGCAACAAAACCGACATTATCATGACAAGTGACGGCTTCTCCTTCAATTACAATAGCGAGCTGGTGCCAACAATTCCCAGCGACCATATAGCGATCTTGATGACTATCTCACTCGTACCGATTTAGCTTCAGATTCCTCTCCGTAAAAGCTACGCTTCGGCCAACTGGGAGCGCTATAGGGAAATACTAGGCAGATATGTATCAGTGGACCTAAGCGGGGCAATACTAGAACAGATCGACGGGGAACTGGAGAGGATAACAACCAGCATCATTGAGGCTGACCGCTGGTGTGTACCTATGAAAATATACAAAACTCCTCCACAATCCAGATGGAACGAGGAGATGAAAGAGATCGCTAGGGAACACAAGGCTGTGTATAAGGGTAATCAGAAGAGCAGGTACAAATCGGAAAAGAAGTTCACTGCTAAGTCGCCTGAGCGAAGATCTGAAGCAGGCTATAAACCAGCAACAAGCACAAATCTGGGATAGCTTGATAGCTAAACTAGAAAGCGAAGTGAGATTCGAAAAGTTCTGATGATCAGTAAAGAAATTAAAAGAACTACCAAGAAGAGAAAAGACCCGCATTAAGGAGGGCAATGACTTCTTGGAAGATCGAGTGGTTTTGGAAGAGAGATTCCGCACTTTTTGGAAGGAAATCTTATCAATTACACCTGAGGACGATGCGAAATTCGACCAGGACTTCGAAGGTTAGCTGATTGAAGATCATTATCAAAGAATACATCAAACACACCCACAGGCCTATGTCGACGAAGGGAGGGAGATAGCAGGCCATGGCCGACCAATAACAACCGAAGAGGTCATGGCAAACATAAAATCATTTGAACAAAAGGCACTAGCCTGTGCGGGCAAACATAAAATCATTTTAACAAAATGCACTAGCCTGGACGGGCATCACTAAAAACAACTTAGTGTATGCCCCTGGCAGATCATTCAGGGAATAACGAACATTTACAACGATTTCCTGAATACAGGTTACTTCCACGACCGTCTAAAAATGGCCAAAGGGAAGAAGCCTCCCTTTCAACTGGTGGATTACAAGCGAATATCCCTCCTCGAGTTTGTAGGCAAAGTTTACGTGAAGCTTCTGGTTAACAGGCTACAGGACTAGCTAACAGAGCTAGAGCCCCACAACCCTCAGCAACACTGGTTTCGGAAGAGAAGGGGGATTGATACTGCCCTCGCCTTTCTCACTGAAAAACTCGCCTGCTGTAAAGCTAAGGAGAAATTCGTAGACATTGTGTAGCGTGATGTACAAAAGGCCTTCGATAAGGTTTGGCTGAGATGTCTACAATACAAGATCTTAGGCCTCCAGCTAAACCCGATCCTGCAAAAGGTCCTCTGCGACTACATCTTGGAAAGAAAAGCTCAAATCTCGATGGAGGACTACAGAGGGTCAGAATTCGACTTGAGGTGGGTGTTCACATTGGACCTATCTGCTCCAGTTGGGGAAGACGTGATGTATCTGCAGTTTGCAGATGACATCACTCAAATCATCCCCAGTGATTACAAGAACGCTAGAGCTCAGGCAAGGGAGACAGCTACCGAAATCAAAAACATCAATCGATACGAAAGAAAGTGTAAGATTAAAACCAACCACCGAAAGTTCCAAATTCTTCCAGTAAACCGCCGGAAAATTGAAAATGTCATAGTTAATGATGAAGTTTACTCTTACACCAACGAGGGTAAAGTACTAGGTATACGCATCACCTTAATCGGGTATAAGATGCAAATCAAAGCCAGAATCTCCCTAGCCAAGAGAGAGCTTACAAATTTATATAGATTCAAAAGCCTAAGCTCAAATAATATAAAAAAGCTGTTCACTGCTCTGATACACTCAATATTGATATGCTCGGCAGCGGTCATGCAGGCCGCGGGTTCTCACTCTTTCAGGCAAATGCAGAGAGTGCAGAACAAAGCAGCGCTGCTGAGAGCTGGAGCGCACAGGATGCACCATATTCGGCCGACAGAACTGCATGCAATAGCTGGACTAAAGCCACTGAATATGGAATTCCAGAGGCTAGGGAGAAAGACATGGGACAAAATCGAAGAAGAAATAGTCGCAAACCTGGCCACCGACATAGACATTCCGAGAGCTCAAATTGGACGCACCACCAAGAGAGCCCTAGTCTCGAGTGGAAGAACAAGCTCCCGAGAGAACTTAAATAAAATATTCACCTGACTACGACCAAAAAAGAACAAATACAAGAACAAAAGAGGCGAAATGTCCAACCAAAATTAGAATACCAGACAATGATAATGAAAAAATAAATAATGATATTAAAAAGAGGCGAAGTGCCCACGACAATCAAATAAGAACAAAAATGGGCAAAGTGCCCACAATGAAAAACAAAGAATAAATGAACAAAAGAGGCAAAATGCCCACAAACCGGTAGATAGCACATATTATAATTGAAAGGCTTGAATCCCATGACGGTAAAAATAGAAAAAGTTTACTTATATAATTATAAAAAAGAATAAAAACACAAAACAAATAGAAAAAAAATAATGATAAATAAATAAATAAAACAAAATAAATAAAATAAACAACGAGAGCGAGAAAGATAAAATAAAACAAACAACTGCAATAATGGTCGCAAAGCGGCTAACCCCACCACCAGCAAAACACTAATGGTACAGAAAGGAGAACAAAAGAGAGTAAGGAAAAGAAAAGAGAAAAACTCAAGAGATTGCCTTTACACCAGGACAATACTCAACTTCTATTTTACCTCTATTTATCTAATACCCATTTCAACAACTTTTTCATTTCATCTCATCTCAGCCATAAAATATAGATAGTATTAGCTGCCATTATTCTCGAAGCGAGAAGAAGTTATCCTTACCGTTCGCCTTTTCGAGACCTGTTCCGCAATTTACGACGGAATAAAGAATCCAGCTGAATATTTTCCTTTATCCTAAGGAAGCCACGTTTGATCACTTAACCCACCCTGCACACGAGAAGAGCTCCCGTTTTCCTACTTTACATAAAAGGGGTATATAACGTATGAATACCCAAACCTATACATACAGAAAAGGTGAAACATCAAAGTAGCCCGCCACTGGTTAGTACAAGAAAGGATTTCTTTTATAGCCTTATTATATTGCATCTAAGCTCTGTTATAAATTGACTGAGTCTCTGCTCTTAAATTAGTCAAATTTCTCCCAAGAATTTTAGACCAAAGACCAAGTGCTCACTGTTCCTTACTATAAGCATGTCTACACTCATCATCGAACCAAGCTTGGTCTTTAATCCTGAATTTCAGTATTATTGTGGACACTCTTCCCTCAAATATATTAACTAAATGATCATTCAAAACATTTAAATACCTCCAGACTAAAAGCCTCTTGCTGGAGCCGGATGAGCAGTAGGCCACAGACCGAATATCTGCAAGCTGCTCCTAAGGAGAGGTAGCGATGCCGCGTTTGTTATTGTCTCTCTATATATAGAACTCTAGTCTAAATTTATAAGATCATTATGTATAGGTAGGATCGTAATAAAATTTAAATTTCAAATAAATAAAGGATGCAAAGGACAGATTAAGAATAATTTTTATCAACATATTGCTCGTTACATTTTAATGTGATTTGTATTACATTCCTCGTGATAATTTTTCGATGTTTCTTTCCGATAGCGTCTTTTAAAGGTTTCTTGTAAATTTTATTTTTTATCCTAAAATTAATGCCCCAACGTAAGGTCGTATTATCGAGAAGAATGTTCATTATTGATTAACCTTATGTACCAATTAAGATTGTAGTGTATATTTTGAAATATTTTACTAATGCAAATTTAGATTTTTAATTTTCATTTATTAAATATAATTAATTGAACCCGAAAGCAAATTCCTACAAAAACTATATTGTTATAGTTAGTGTTAAAATTAGTTTTCTTTAGATTTTCTTCCTTTCTTTGAATAACTAAATAAACTGGTTGGATTTTACAGGTTTTATAATATATATATAAAGTGAAATTAAACAATTAATAAGGCCAATTCAGAAGATTTCTTAAAAAAAGTAATATTAAATGAAAGCAAAGGCTCGAAAGCTAGACTCATATATTTAAGTGATCAGGGAAAAAAGAGGCAAACAACTGAGGTTACCAGACAACTTGGTACATTTTTTTCTCTTCCTATAAACACTTTTTCCTATCTATCTCTCTTATCTATTCCATACACATTTTTTCTTCTTAAAAGTCATTGATAATTGATGTCCTTATTAGCAACGGGTGATTAATTTACACTTCTGTAATGTTAATGATAAAAAATACTAGAAAGTAATTATATGATCAAAGAATGGATCGAGTAAAGATAGTCCCTCTTATGACAAAACGGAGGGATTAACTTTACTTGGTTAATTGGGGGAAGGATGACCTTTCCTTAGTAAAATGGGAGATATACGAGGTTATAACACGTCATTTTAAAGCTACTGGAATAAGCATCAACTAAGAATTTAACGCATGCTAGGATGTAAGAAAGAAATGCTAAACTCTATGTAAGGGAAAGAGAAGCCAAGAAGAATATCCGCTTCATTTGTTTCATGAATTCCTTCCCTTTCCGATTCCGTTGATAGAGCAGAGCCTACATTTGTTCGAGAATGCCAAATTTATTTCTGAGATAGATTTATGCAAGGCGTACTATCAAATTCCCCTCAAGGATAGTGTTCTGAAATACACTGCCTTTCCTACAGAAAAAGGGCTTATGCAATTTAAGTGTCTCCCATTCGGTTTAGTTACTGCTTGTAGTAATTACAACAGAATGATGCGCCGAATCTTAGATAGTCTGAACAATGTGTCATTATATTTTGATAATGTGTACGTAGCTACACGCACATGAGGTGAACATCTAATCTCCCTTCGTTTGCTTATGACACTATCAAGTATCTTGGATTTCACATTGGGGAAAATCAAATAACGTCCCAGCAAAAAAAAAGGTCAGGGCCATTTCAGATATGCCCCTTCCCGTACTAAGAAGCAGCTACGTTCCTTCTTGGGTTCAACTTCCTTCTACCGGCGCTTCGTCCCCAACTTTGCCGCCTTAGCCTCCCCCCTGAACGTTCTCCTTAAGAAAAACTCCCAAAGTTCCCTCGTTTGGAGCCCGAAGGCAATTTCCCACTTCCACCATATGATGGATAGGTTAATATCTGGCCTCATATTGCGGCTCCCGAACCCGAACAAATTGTTTGGAATCCGTACGGATGCCAGCAACGATGGCATCTGTTGCGGGTTGCCGCAGTAGGAAGAAGATAGGAATAGCTATCCTATCGCTTATTCAAGCCGGAAGCTATTGTCACGCGAGAGAAACTATGCAGTAATAGAACATGTGGCTCTGGCAATAGCTTTTGGTGTCCGGAAGAGTAAAATGTATCTGATAGATCAGGAGTTCATGATCGAAACGGATCACCATCCTCTGGAGTACTTAAGAAATTGTAAAAGCCAAAACGGCAAGCTTATTTCCTGGAGTCTGCTATTGATGGAATATCAATTCCGAATTTTGTATTTAAAAGGTAGTGAAAACTGTGTAGAGACAGTCTTAGGAGGAATCCAGTAGATGACCCTCCTCCCTCAAGGTAGAACTCCATACATCCTATAAGTTCATGTATATGTTTCGAGCTCGTTGCTCACCCATGTAAAAAAATTAATTTTTGTACGTGTGTGCGTACGCCCGTATTTTAGTGTATTGCTTTTATATACGTGTTGTCATTATTGATTTTTTTTATTATTTCCTGGATTGTCCTTCCACTTGATTGATTCCATATTCTAAATTGTGGTATATCTTTTACATGAAACTATATATATTTTAATTATGTAATTAATTACCCATTAACCTAAATATATGTGTAAGTTTTATCCCTCATCTGGGATCAAACGGAGTAAATAATCCTTTACCTTGACGGCCACAGTGTCGGCTAAAATTTCAATAGCGATGGGTTTTGGTCGAAATGCCCTTTTTCCTTCCTCTTCGTGTCGGGAAAAACGCCATCTTTGGAAGGCAGGCATGTAAGGGAAAGGGAAGCCAAGAAGAGCATCCCCTTCATTTGTTTCATGAATTCCTTCCCTCTATATGCCTTCTCATTATAACTCCACGTGAAGTAATCTCTGAACCCAAAGAAAAGAAAAGAAGAAAGAATTTGAATATCCGTTAGCTGCCTCACAGGTGCAGTTAATTAAGTTGGGCGTGCTAAAAGCTTTTACCTCACCGAGCAAGCACTAATCTCCGTAGTCGAGAAGCTGCTAGCCGAAAGTTTCCCGCCCAGATCGTAAAAACCATTAAGACTTGCTTTAAGCAACAAACACTAATCTCTCTGGCCGCCGGAAGTGGTCAGCCAGTCGTCTGAGTCTGCCAACGCGGAGAAACCAAAAAATGGCCTGGGTTTTCGAATATCTGTAAATTGAGTTTGAGAACCCGTCACGTTCGGTTCAGATCGTGTGTCTGTTTACCCAAGTTCCTGGTATTTGCTTATACCATCGAGGTTGGATCTCACCAGGCAGATCCATCTCTTTTCTGAAGCCTTACTCTGTTCAGAGCAAGCTTCGAATCGTTTTCGTTCCCGAAGGATTGGCCGGGATTCCTCTCGTCTCATCTGGACCCCTCCCTCAAGGATCTCCAGTTTCCCATGTGAGACTTCGCATCTAGCTGCGTCAGAGTCTCAATTTTTGTAGGTTGCACTTCTCTGGAGAAGAGGTGCCATCGTCCGTCTACAAGGAGGATCGTGAAATCGTCTTGTGCTCCCCTCCCCCTGCCCTTCCTCCTCGTCACCGTCAGGATATTCGGTCGAGAGTCACGTCCATTTTCCCTCTCTATTTTCCTATGCCAACTCGCTAAAGGATTCCCCTTCCTCGAGGTGACCCCATTAGAGTAAAACGACTCTTGCTTGTATCTCCCGTTAATCGACCCACTTTTCGACATATAAATATTCCCTCTGTATAACTGATTTATAGTATCTCATTTAATAGCTGATTAACGATTGCCAATTAATCTATATTTTGTCAGTATTGTCCTTATTCACATTACCTATATTTCCCGTATGTATATATATATATGTTAACTAGTGACTTATTAAAATTATATTTTGGTTTTCACTCTTTAAATATACCCTTAAACTGCAACTTGGTAAACCCATTAAACGCTATCGGCCCCTGTAGTAAATCGCACTCTTATACCTCGTAATCAACGGATTACTCTTACGAAGTGAACGTACTTGTACGTAGCGAAGGAAGTGTACGTACATTAGAGGATATATGTATATATAACTGTATATATGCATATTTTCGTGGCTTTTATCTCTTTCCTCCCAACATATATATATATATATATATATATATATATATATATATATATATATATATACGTATTGTCTAGGGAGGTGATCCATTCCTCGACACTTATCTACAGGAAATATGTGGCTTGAAAGACATAAATACAACGTTTTCAATATTTTTTTGCGATACGATTGCCGCCCAATGCCGTTTTAATTAAGTTATTAAAATTTATTTTCTAGAATTCTACAAAGTTTACAATTTTTAATTGTTTTAAAAATAAACTTTCTAACAAATATGTTCCTAAATAATTTGGGAGGGATGATCTTTACTTAGTAAAATGGGAGGGACTATATTTACTTGATGCCTGTAGCTACGGGTGGAAAAAACTACCAGAGAATAAGTAAAGCGCCACTAAGTATCGCTATCTTGAAATGCAGGGATAATTTGGGCAACAAAATGCTAATTCTACAGATTAACGACAACTGTTTCTGCCGAAAATTTACTTGCATTCTATTCTATAGACCTTTTGCGCTCAATTAGAAAGTGGAATAGAGCCAACAAAGAGCTTAACAAAATGAGCATCCCGTTGGTCCAATAAAATATTGAATTGGGCACACAAATCAAACATTAAAATAATATGCCATGTGTTAACAATTAATAAATGCAAAACAAAGCAAATACTTGTAAATAACACTAAGTCGATAGTCAATAATCAATGCAAAGCAAAATACTTGTAAATAATACAAATGAAATCGCTGTGCTCCCACGCTAAACATACAAACGGTCACACACATTAGGACAGAGATACGAGCCGATAGTTTGACCGCAGAGATAACAAAGTCAATTGAAACAACTGTGCATTAAAATAATGGGCTTGATAGATAGGAAAGTCATATGGAGTGCTCACATTGCAAGAGAGAATGAGAAAATCAAAGATATTTCAAAAACGAGCAATTTGGAGTTTCATAAAGTCTGTTATAATGGGGCAGCTCTAACTAAATAACATGCTATGAATAATGAATATGTAGGAAATCCGAAAATAATTAATGCTCTAGAACAATGGTTCCCAACCGATTTTGGCTTATGGCTCCCTTAGGAACCTTATTTTTTCCTGTGGCCCATAATCATTATTTTCAGTAGGTAATATGCAGTTTTACTGATTTGTCCATAAGTTCCTGACACCATGCTTAAATCTAGCCAGAGAAGTTTGATCACTCTGTAACTCAATGAGGCTTTCTTGTAATCTGATATCAACATCAGCTGCATTATTTCCAAATGGGTCTACCACCCAACCTGGAATGTCCAGTTGTAGAAGATCTCCGAACCTAACTTCCATATCACTATGCAATTTCTCCAAATGATCAATGTATACTAAAATATCATATTTTTTCAGTTCACTCTCAATAGTGCGGAGGGTAGGAAACTGTATCAACTCTTTTCGCCCCATATTTGTCTTCAACAGATTAATTTTCCCCATAAATGCACAAATAGACTCAATGCAAGTTAAAATATTTGCATTTTTACCATGTAGCTGTTTGTTCAAGATATTTAGCTTTTCAAATATATCTGTAAGGTAGAACATGTCACATTTAGCAGCAATGATTCTTACTCCGAGATGCTTACCACCCAGAAATAACACAACACTATCCCAAAGTGCAAAGAAGCGATTCATACAATTGCCCTTAGAAAGCCATCGCACCTCTGTATGCAAAAGTAGGCGCTCAAATCCTTCTTCATTGGCAGCACAGAGTTGTCGGAAAAGACGCTCTTGAAGTGGATTTGACTTGATAAGGTTGACTGTCTTGATTTCACTATCAAGTGAATCTTTCAGACATCCTCCTAGGTTTATTGCAATCAGATGTTGACGGTGGACAACACAGTGTATGTAAAAATCCTTAGGTACAGCCTCTTTTAAATGTGCAATAAATCCCCAATATCTACCTACCATAGCAGCGGCGTCATCAGTTGCACAAGCCATAATATTCCAAAGTGGAATATCATTTTCTTTGAAATAGGTCACTACTTCTTTGAAAATTGTTTCACCTTTAGTATCTGTCACAAGGCTGCGGGAAAAAAGCATTTGTTCTCTGAGTTGATCTTTATCCAAAAACCTAACATACGCCATGAGAAGGGCTTCGTTATCACGTAATAACGTTTCATCAATTTGTAATGCAAAGGTCTTTACTTGTAAATGTTTAACGAGTTTTTCCTCTACATCCTTTGCCATTTCGTCAATACGTCTTGATACTGTGTTGTTGCTCAGCGGAATGACTTTAGTGATTTTGGGGAGATTTTGTTGCATGACAGTTGAAATAACCACAGATACTGAAGGCAAAATCAATTCTTCGCCAATAATATGAGGTTTTCCCGATTTCGCTATTAGCTTGGAAATCTCATAAGATGTAATTAAACTTTTGTTTAGTTTTGCCACTGTTTTGCTTATTCTCCAAATGTATTTTAACTTACTTGGTCGCATACTATCATTAGAAAGTGTAACTATACATAAAAGACACAATGGCTGTGTTATATTGTCTGGTAAATATATAAAACTATAAGCTAAATACTCATTAATGTATTGTCGACATTTTTTTTTCGTCGCCGTAGCCATGGGTAATCTGTGCAGAAGAAATTTAATATATTAATGATATATATATTAGATTTTAGAGCCCAAGATCACCGCAACAGAATCAAAGGCGCTTATCTCAGCGGCGAAAAAGGAAGAAATTTTCGTTGTTGATTGTACATCCTGGTACTCTGTACCTATACCTAAATGCAAAACAGCAGAAATTTACTCCCTCAGGGGGGTAGATCTGCATTAATTTTAGTAATATATTATATATACATGTATATTACTCAAATTAATGCAGATACAAAACGATAAGTACAATCATCAGAATCTAAGATTAAATGCTAATCTCGTAAATAAGCCCTAAGTGAAACCGAAGTGAAAACAAAAATATGATTTGGTGTAGGCCTAGCAATGGCACACTTTACTTACAAACAAAAATGCTCAGTTATTTACTTATAAAAGTCTTATATTATTGTGCTGTGGCAATCTATTATAATTTTAAGAACTAGTAAAATTACTACAAATTCGCAGTATTAGGGTAAACAGATAAAAACTACTGACATACTATAACGCCGAACCACTTGATATACAGACTGTAAGGATTTAAAGTTCCACCTGAAGTATTTTCATCAAGCCAACAACGGTGCCAGGCGCATAATGGATTGTGCCGCAGAATAAGCTTGTAAGATGCAAAATATTTGTTTACAGATTAATGTAAATCCTATTATGCTAATAAAATATTTTAAAAAAGGGAAAATATATATATTAATATTTTCAAAATGTAATTCAACTGCATAAATTAAAATTAGGTACTGCCCTAACTATAATTCAGGTTTCAATAGGTTGAGTCCTGTGGCCCTCTTCATGGATCTGTGGCCCCTCTAAAGCTTAAAATTTTCCTGTGGCCCCTTTCAGATGTGCCATGGCCCCCGGTTGGGAAACCCTGCTCTAGAAGGTGCACTGTTCCCAAATTGCAAATACTTATTTTTCATTTAATCTAAATTAAACAGCTTAGTTATATTTTTCCAAATTATTGCCATTCTCTTAATTACTTCCTTATTTTTATCACTAACTAAAATAAATAAAATTTTCTCTCCCGGTATTTGAAGAACTCTAAAAGTAAACGAAACACTACAATTTAGTAATATTAAGTTAATATATGCCTAATTCATGTTAAATTCTATAGATCATTCTTCCACTCTTATTATGTCAATATATTTAATATAAATTGGTTTTAATTCATGAAAACAAAGAACATTTATAGGTTAGTTCGCTTAGATAAGAAAATCGGTGACAGTTTGCAACAATATAAGGCATAAGAGAGGCAAGTCATTCTTTTGTCTGGATGTAAAGGAAATATTTTATTGATTCCTTGCTCATTATTATTATTAAGTAGCAATTTTAAGATTTAATAGTTATTTTGGAATTGATAAAATGTTAATGTAAGTTGAGAGAACCAATTTTATGTTAAAATTAGATATATAAATTTATTATAAATGGTTCTTAAAAGGACCGCATCTATATATTCGAGCTGTTATGTAACAAGGTCTGCTGACCAAAAAGTTACGTGCTCTCACTTATTCTGATTTATACCCTAACGACCTAAAAAACTTTCAATAATTCCAAGACTAACCTGGAAGGACCTTGTCAATTATATCATTCGAAAGAAAATGTAAAACAACATAATTCCTTTGCAAACCTTGGGAGGGCTTTGACAATTATATGATTCTAAAAAGAATGTGAAATAACATAAGGGTTTCAAATTTCTTTAGAATTGGCTGAATAGTTATGATATTTTTGCCAAAACAAAATATTTCCCTGGCTAACCTTGGGGGGACTTTAGCAATTATATCATTCGAAAGAGAATGTAAAACAACATTAAGGTTTCAAATTCCGTTAGAACCGGCCGAATAGTTACAATGTTATTACAAAAAACAAAAAAAGAAAAACGGGAACCGACCGACATACTGAGATGTAGAGTCGCTCGCGCCTAATCTCGCGCGCGACTAAAAATAAGTTGATATTATAGGCCAAAACCTGTGTAATTCAGGGTGCGAATGGTATTCGTTCAAATTTTTAACTGCTAATTATATGCATATTTTTTACCTTCGTTGTCGGCATTTTCTCCTTAAAATATAATTTCCGTGGAAACCTTGGGAGGACTTTAGTAATTATACAATTCGAAAGAGAATGTAAAACTATATAAGGGTTTCAAATTTCATTATAATCGGCTGAATAGTTATGATGTTATTGCCAAAACAAAATAATTATCTGGCTAACCTTTGGATGACTCTAGCAATTATATCATTCGAAAGAGAATGTAAAAACAACATAAGGCTTTAAAATTTCGTTAGAATCAGCCGAATAATTACAATGTTAGTACAAAAAAAAAAAAAAGCAAACCGGGGAGAGAACGACCGACGTAGTGAGATGTAAAGTCGCACGTTACTTAAAAACATGAGTTTTGGGAGGAATCGATAGATAGAAGAATTTTATAGCTTGCCCTTTCCGAGCTCCGTTTTTCTTCTTGCAACAAGAAGAAATCAACCTAACCTATCTTGAAATATCGGATCCCGCATCGATAAGGCAATAAAATAGCTATACTCGTGTGAAATTAGAGCAATTCCTATATGAATAGGCTAAAATGTGACGTCAAAACATTGAATCATGATAGGGATAGACTTTAATTGGCAAAACATAGAAGAAACAATTATCAACTACCTTAAAAGAAAATATCGAATCCCGCATCGAAAACCCAATTAAAATGCCTTTAGTCGTGTGAAATTAGAGAATTTCATATAGAAATAGGCTCTGATGTAATGTTGTGACCTTAAAAATTCAAAGAAATAGGCCGAATTTCGTGAAACGAAGATGAACTTAACTGATTTGGGGGAAACATAGAAAAAATCTACGTAACCTAGCTAAAGATATAGAAGCTCACATCTAAAGCACAATTATAATAGCTTAAATCGTGTGAAATTAGAGCAATTCCTATATGAATAGGCTAGGAAGTGACGACATAGCGGTCGAAACTCAAAGAACTAAGCCTGAAGTGGCCCAAAATTGAAGAACTAAACTGAAACTAGCTCCCACTATCGAAGCCCGCATCGAAAACCCAATTAAAATAGATTTAATCGGGTGAAATTTGCAAAATTCCTTTAGAAATAGGCAAAAATGTGACGCCATAAAATTGAAACGTGAGAAGAACAGACCGCAATTGGAGAAAAGTACAATAACTAAACATAAACTAGATACAGATATCAAAACCCGCATCGAAAACACAATTAAAATAGCTTTAATCATGTGGACCTAGAGCAATTTCTATATAAATAGGCTAAAGGAAAAACGGATCTTCGGCCATTTTGGTCTAGTTTTTGTTTTTTTTTCTATTATGTAAGCCCCCCTTCCCCTGCTCTCGGTTGAAACGAAAGCAGGGATTTGTAGGGTAATGTTCGAAATTATTTCGAAATGACTATGAGCAGCTATTGTTATTTTATTAGGTTAGTTCATATATTTTTATACCTCACGTTGGTGTTTTTTATTTATTTGAGTATTTGGCAATCGCTATGAGCAGCGATTAATTTATTATATGTTATTTCCTTCTTTTTTACTTAATCACGTTTGCGGCATTTGTATTTATTTGGGTAGGTAATCTTTTTTTACCTGGGTTTGGGCTAATAGAATAAATCCAGAGATTTAAAAACTAATGTATAAAAGTATTTTGACACCGCTATGAGCGCCTTTTTATTATTTTTAGAGTTAATTCACTATTCTTTGCTTAGTCAGGTTTGTTTACATGGCGATAGGCAGCCTTTTTTTTCCTTTCGAGAGGCATTTTTGGCCTTTTGTTTCCGTTTTACCCACGGTTTTCGCTGATAAATTAGATGCATGGATGTTTCAGTTGATTTATTTGAGTGATATTCCGTAGCCCGGACGGACAGTCTAGTAAAGGAAAAAGAATTTTTGCAGAAATCGGTAGCTAGAAGAATTTTATAGCTTGCCCTTTTCCAGCCCGTTTTTTTTCTTGTGGCTCCGTTTTCTTTGAATGCTCTGATGTGACGCGAGGACCCTAAAACCTTGAAATAAATATAAAGACTTTGGCGAAACGTATGAGGACTTTGACAATTATATCATTCGAGAGAGAATGTAAACAACATAAGGGTTTCAAATTTTGTTAGAATCGGCGGAATAGTTACAATGTTATTACAAAAACATAAAAAAGCAAAACGGGGACCGACCGACATAGTGAGATGTAGAGTCGCCCACGACTAAAAATGGAAATGGACTGTGACCAAGGATGAATTCTTTATCTATTAAAATCCACATCTGAAGGAGATAGAATAATACCAGAAGATGTTTCAACGCAATGGAGAGGTTATCGCCGTAAGGGAAAGCTTTCAATTAGCCGTCATCCAATAATACCCGATTCTCAGAACAAGAAGACCCCTTACCGGTTATGGGGTGTTCTTCTTTCAAGGAGGTAGACACATCCATAACGGGTGACCCCCTCCTAGGATGGTGAAGAAGAAAATGTATTTGCCAAGAGAGCAAAAGCTGATCGCTTTACTACCATCGAAGAAGGCTTGGCGAATTCCATTACCATCGGCCTCACCACTCCAACGAAACAGCCGTGGATTTTTGCTGCTTTACTGTCCCAGTGGGTGGAGCAAATTCCACCACCAGCGAGCCTCCCGTCTTCACCTAAACAGCCGTGGATTTTTTCTGCTTTTCCGTCCGACACCATGGATCGAATTCCCCATACGATCACATCCTCGCAGAGCTACTCGTCTAAACAAAATCATCGAGCTCTGCGAGACTCCGCAGCAAGAATGATTCGAACTCATTTTTATGCACCAGACTATTTCAAGCAACCTTGATGAGCTACGATGAACTGCTACAAGTGGACGTGGGTTGAGACCTAATCCGGAAAATTTTGTCCAGTCTCTACCTACGAACACAGCACCCTCATCGCAGTTCAAAAGGACAACAATGGAGCGAGAGAAACCCAACAAATGAACACACGCTTTTCGTTCGGGCACAGCAATAAAAAAATAATAATAACAATAATAGTGCTTTGAAAAATCCCAGTGTAAATCAGTTCAAAAGTGTAGATTCATTGCTTATTTTTAAAAGTGTAAATAGTGAAATATTCAGAGTCCAGTGATGAGAATAATAATAGATATTTTGTTAACTAAATTAAGTGCGTAAAATTCGTGTAAATATCAATATAAAGTTAACTACGTAGTCATAAGTGCCGTTTTGTTTACGAAAAGTCGTTTGGTGCCTACACACAAAGAAATATACATAAAAAGAGGTTTAGTTCCCGATGAGGAATTACAGCTACTACATGCGGAGCGCTCTAATCAATGTTATTAAATCGCTTGGCATAACTTAGGTTAAACAAAGAATCTCAGGACTGCTGACTCTTCTGAAATCTATGTTATGCAGTCTAGGATAACAAAAATGAAATACCAAACTAATGTATATATACGATGGGTGGTCAATAAGTTTTGCAATTCGGATATAAGGAAACGAGATATGAAGAAAACTACCCTCGACTTCAATGCACCTGCGCCACTTGTCCCTGAGGCTTCGAATTCCCGACAACCAGAAATCTGCCGACTGCTGTTCAATCCACTCATGGACGGCGAGCTGGACATCTTCTTGGTCACCAAACCGGCGTCCACGCAGTGCAGCTTTGAGGTGGCGGAATAAAAGGTAGTCGCTAGGGGCCAGATCTGGACTGTAGGGGGGATGGTTGAGCTCCTCGAATCCGCACTCGCGCAGGGCAGCTTGTGCAACTCTGGCCTTGTGGACTTTGACGACGTTCAGGTGGATCATGTGGTGTGAGGTTTCTAGGGACTCAACGGGCAGAGACCTTGGGCACGGCCAAATTGTCGTGGATGATGTTGATAACACTTCCATGTGATATTCCAAGATCTCGCTCGATTTCTTCGACCTTCACCCGTCGATTTTCGAGGATCATCATCTCCACACGGGCCATCTTTTCCTCGTTGGTCACGTATCACGGGCGTCCTGGACGGGGGACATCTTCAAGGGACTCACGACCATGGCGGAACTCCCTATTTCAGCGAGAAATGGTTGCATAGGAAGGGGCGGTGTCGGTGTACACTGCAACCATGCGTTCATGGATCTCTTTTGCATTCTTGCCTTCCTTGGTCAAATATTTGATCACTGCGCGGTGCTCAACCTTCTCCATTGTTAAAAAAATTGTGACTGACGATCTGGGATCAGCTACTGCTTCTTAAATAGACGAGGCAAGAGCGTGCGGCTGCAGGTCCTGACTTGTCATAACTTGTCCAAACACCACCACATCAGCCACTCCCTTCCTCTGTTTTGCCCTACCGATTCGCAAAACTTATTGACCGCCCCTCGTAATGTGGGCGCGCGCAAAAAACTGTAGGTATGCATAAAAATATATTTAGAAATGGTACAAAACGCTCAGGAGCACTTAAGAATTGAATTTATACTGTAGCCAATAATAGAAGTAAGGGATGGGCATAATAAAATTAACAATAATAAAGTTGTGGAGCGAACACACAAACACATTTTTGTTCGCATTTAAAAGTTGCAGTTCCTGCGTCCGAACGCTTTAAAGAACCTCTGAGTACCGTAAAATATGTGCGAAATAATTATCTCTAAATACATAATCTTGTTTAGAAACTTATAAACTCCGTTATTTGTCGAAGGGGAGTGTTATGGAGTGTTCACATTGCAAGATTGAATGAGGCAATCAAAGATATCTAAAAAAATCAGCACTTTGGAGTTTCATAAATTCTGTTATAATGGGGCAAATTTAACTAAATAACATTCCATGAATATGTAATAGAATCGGAAAATAAATAGTGTTCTAGAAGGTGCACTATTTCCAAATTAAATCTAAATTTAACATCTTGGTTGGTTATTTTTGGCTTATGCCCACCCTCGAATTTTTTAAATAATCTCTCTCTCTCTCCCTATATATATATATATATATATATATATATATATATATATATATATATATATATATTTAAAAACAATTGTTTTTAATGTAGATAATGTTTTTCTCGGGCAAATTAAAAAAAATGTGCTTTTTGTGGGTGTTGTTATGCTATTACAATCGCGTGATATCATCATCATCATCACTAACTCTATGATTTAAGAAGAGGATTTTTTTGAGTATTTGAATAATAATTTCATCTTAGTTTGGTTATGACTTATGTTTTTTTTATTTCTAATAATTCTTTTATAATATCAAAGAACAAAATGGTGAAGTTCAGAAATATATATAAGTATCGAAATTTTGTGATTTTTTTAAAACCTAAAGAATTACAAATGGTGAAGTTCAGAAAATTTGTTTTATATATCTTCTATTCTTCTTCTTCTATAACTCTATATTTTAGCAACGTAATATTTAAAAAGGGGCGAAATTTAGTTCCTTTTTAAAATTATTATAATTGGCGAAGTTCAGAAAATTTATAAAAATTTGACTATGGCTGCTTTTTTTTTAGATTTTAAATTTTAATCTTAGTATCGAAGCTATTGACTTGTTGTATTATATATAATTTTGTACTTAAGTTAGAAATGGGGGGCTTCACACCCATACCACCCACTTAATTTTCGGGCGGGACCCACCCGCCCGCAAATTTAAAAAAAACAACGTAAATATTCCTAATTCGAAAAAGCCTATCCTTAGTTTGCCAAACCTCGTTAGGCCTACATTTGTTTATAGCGTGTTACGTAACCCGTTCTTTCAATTCTAAGATGGCGGCCAATCTATTTTCCGTCATAACATGATAATTAGAGATTTGCCCACATTAAGTAATGAAACTGCTATATTGTGTATATCTGTTATAGAGTGAATATCACAGATATACATTATATAGCATTTGCATATTTGTTAAAAAATAGACATATTTATAACAAAGCGCCTACGAAATTCGAAGGTAGGCTGGTCAAACCGAAAAATCTCCTCTTAGTTATATTTTTTTCAAATTATTGTCATTCTCTTAATCACTTCCTTATTTTTATTACTAACTAAAATAATAAAATTTTCTCTTTCCGTATTTGAAGAACTTTAAAAATAAAGGAAAAACTGGAATTTAGTAATATTGGGTTAATATATGTTGAATTCATGTTAAAGCCTATGGATCATTCTTTCAATCTTATTACCTCAATATATTTAATATAAATCGGTTAAATTGATGAAAACAAAGAACATTTATAAGGTAGATCGCTTAGATAAGAGAATCGGTGACAGTTTGCAACAATATAAGGCATAAGAGAGGCAAGTCATTCTTTTGTCTGGATGTAAAGGAAATATTTTATTGATTCCTTCTCATTATTATTATTATTATTATTATTATTATTATTATTATTATTATTATTATTATTATTATTATTATTATTATTATTATTATTATGTAGCAATTATAATATTTAATAGTTATGTAAGAATTGATAAAATATGTTAATATAAGTTGAGAGAACCAAGTTCATGTTATGAAAACCGATTAAATATATAAATTTATTATAAATGGTTCTTAAAAGACCGCATTTATGTATTCAAGCTGTTTTGTAAAAAGGGAAATGAACTATATTCAAGCGCGAATTCTTTTATCAAGAAACTATCATCTGAAGACGAGTCCAAGCTCCCTCTGAATAAAGAAATTCGAATTCAGCTCCAAGATTCCATTTACCTTTTGAGGAAATCTCCGATCACCAATTTACCCAGCCTATTAACCAAGAAGAGGGCTTTCTACTCTGGAGTCGTAGCCTTGTTAATACAAGGCATTCACTGAGGAAGCAACTAGGCAGCCGCCCAGCCGAATCAAGAAACCCATTTGGCTACCTCAAAAGTGGTAACAAAATTTGGTGACAAACCAGCTCTTGGTAATCGCACAACTCTCGAAGAGCCTTACCTCAGTTACCCTCTAACTACCAACTATAGTCTTATGGAGGGTCCTCGATGTTATTGCGCTTCTCAAAGTCACCCGTTTATAATAGTGGTGCGTGAGTGATGGCTTCAGTCAGAGGGTGACGTGAGGGGTATCGAGGCCTTGTA
This sequence comes from Ceratothoa steindachneri, assembly GCA_963969495.1. NCBI lineage: Eukaryota > Metazoa > Arthropoda > Malacostraca > Isopoda > Cymothoidae > Ceratothoa > Ceratothoa steindachneri. Next base: position 160,845,873 of record OZ018327.1, read on the forward strand.
GGTAGCAGGCCTACTTTTGTCCTACAATCGAATTTATTCTGACTCCCTAAGTTTCTCGCGAGGCAATACGCGTTTAGGCTGGGTTCTCGAAAGTGCCTCGGTAATCGTGGGTAAAAACAAAAGTACTTTGAAACGAAGGCGGCGATGAATAGGTTTTATTCTTAGTTTGGGCCTACTGAAATGGGAGGAAGCAGAAATGTTCGAGTTCTACGCGGTTATATGTGAGCTTTCTGTTTTAAGGCTATATAGCTGGGTCTAAAGGCGGTAGGATTCGAAGATGAGGGAACCGGATTCCTAACGCTGCTAAGGGCAACAGGCTGCTTGACTCATTCTGTTCCTCTAACTTCCTTCTTTGACTTTAACTGCCTCGTTGGCGGAGCCAACGATCAGGAATGTTTATCGGCTCCTTCGTTATGTGGAGCTACAAGAGTTATGTGCAAGTATTTAACTTACTCATTTTTCCCGTCCTGGGCCTGTTCTGTATCAGAGAAAGATCGCTTACTTTTCGCAGTCCTTTGGAAATTTTAACCAGTCAAAGCATACATTGCCCTGTATTTGGTCAGCTTGTCCCTGTTATCTATAACTGAGACCTTTTTGACTGGCAGCTGTTTCCTAGCGTTTTGTATGATAGTGTATGTCCGCGTGAGACTCTGGCTATCCACTTGCTCTATACATTTTTCCTTAATAAATATACAATTGTTATATATATTATTTCTCTCTAATTTTCTTTGGTTCCTATCTATTACATGGCATATTACATCATTAATTCATGCGAGTACCCATTTTCAGGATTTCATAGATCCACCAAACGCACACTTGTGGGGGTTCCTTGCTGGGTCTACCGATCCTGCAATTTGGGTGCCACAAGCCTACTTCCTTGCAATTTGACCGCCACAAAAGGCTCCCCTCCGAGTTATGGAGTAACATAGATAAAGCCATAATAATCATGGAAGAAAGCCAGTGGCATGGAAGAAAGCCAATGTGATACCTATATTTAAGAAAGGGGATAAAACAAATATGTCTAATTACAGACCAGTAAGTTTGACATCAGTGGTAGGGAAAATGATGGAATCTACTATAGCAAGGAATATTAGAGATCAATTGGATAAGCATAAGTTGATAAAAAAATGACAGCATGGCTTTAGTAAGGGTAAATCCTGTCTGACTAATTTGATCTCTTTTTATAGTAAGGTGTATGAAGCAGCAGATAATGATGAAAACTATGATATTTTATACTTGGACTTTAGTAAGGCTTTTGATCGAGTGCCACACTTACGGCTTCTGAGCAAAGTTAAAGCATACGGGATCGATGGCAGTATATTTAGGTGGATTCAGTCATGGCTTGGTGACAGACAGCAAAGAGTTAGTATAGATGGAGTTAAATCTGAGTGGGGGGGGGGTTAGCAGTGGAGTTCCGCAAGGATATGTTTTGGGTCCCTTGCTATTCTTAATTTATATTAATGATCTTGACATAGGTATAAGTAGTGACCTGAGTAAATTTGCTGATGATACTAAGCTAGGTAGGGCCATTAGGGCTGATTTTGATGCTGTTGTAATGCTGGAGGAATTGACCATTCTGTCCAATTGGGCCGAGAAATGGCAAATAAAGTTTAACATAGACAAATGTAGTGTACTTAGTATAGGTAGAAATAATCCATTGAATAGTCATAAATTAAATGGAAGAATTTTAGGGAGGACCGATTGTGAGAGGGACTTGGGTATTTTGGTAAGTTCAGACCTTCGTCCTAGAAAGCAAGGCCTAAATGCTAAGAATAAAGCTAATAAGATATTGGGATTGATTAGGAGGAGTGTAAGCAATAAGAGTGCTGAAGTCATTCTAAAACTGTATCTGGAGCTAGTTAGGCCTCATCTAGACTATGCAGTACAATTTTGGTCACCATATTATAGGAAAGATATTGATTTGCTTGAGTCTGTGCAAAGAAGGATGACAAAGATGATTTGTGGGCTAAGGAACTTACCTTATGGTGAAAGGCTCAGAAAACTAAATCTACATACATTGGAAAGGAGAAGAGTCAGAGGGAAATTGATTGAAGTCTTCAAATGGGTAAAAGGATATAATAAAGGGGATCTGGGTAAGGTTCTTATACTTAGTGAACATGACAGGACACGTAACAGTGGGTTTAAGCTTGATAAGTATAGGTTTAGGAAAGAGATTGGGAGGAATTGGTTTACAAATCGTGTAGCAGATGAATGGAATAGGCTCACTAGACATGTGATAGAAGCCTCCTCTCTGGGTAGTTTTAAGAATAGATTAGATAAATATATGGATGAAGCTGCTAGATGGAGACTGACTTTTTTTATGTAAATATGTATATATTTTTCTAAGGAGTGGGGAGATTATATTTTGCGGTTGCATGAATGGACATAATCCTCTGGATGCATTTTGTGTATATTGTAGATTAGATCTGACGAACACCTGTAAAGGGTGACAATGTTGATGACTTTTCTCTGGTAAGAAATCTTTTGTGTTGACTGGAACAGGAGCTGCCAAGTGTAGGCCATGAATGGTATTTTGCAGTCTCCTTATTTTCTTATGTTCTTATATATATATATACACATACACTTTTACTCAACGCTACTTAGTATTTACTAATTCTTCTTATTACACTATATGGTCAAATATAATACATGCTATACATATAAACCAGATATCGAGGCGTCCGAACATATTACTCTTTGCATTACTATAATAGATAGATCGGGTCAATGAATCGGCCAACACCGAATTTAAAAATAAAAGAATGATGGGTTTCTGGCGAATGTAACTCGTCTCCCAGAGTGCGTGAAGATGTCCGGTTCATCGTTGTTCCTGATGGTGCCTGGAGAGTTTTCTCTTCGACGTTATTGTCCTCTGTTTCCTTCTCTCCATTAGGTGAAGTGCAAAAGGCCGTCGTCCTATCCTCTGCATGAGTCTTCGGTAGTCGCCGATTAGCCAGCACATTACCACTATACGAGGGAGGAAGCATCACCGGTTTTAACCTGTCTACTGAGAGAGTGTCGCTCTTGTCATCTGGGAACTCAAATTTGTAGACCTTCTCGTCGCGCTCGACTCCTGGGAAAAGGCCAGCATATGGCGCTTCCAGTGGTTTGCGAATACGGTCTATTCGGACTCACACATTTGTTGCCTCACGAAGTTCTTTGGGTACAAAAGGCTTGGGCAGCGAGTGCAGGTGACCTTCGGATGATGTGTGAAGTCGACCGGTACCATGCTTGCGGCTAACTCCCTAATAAATTTCGAATTGGCTTTCAACTGTGAAGATGTAACCTAGGGTTTCGGACAGAGTAATGTAGTCCCTGTGACTGCAGTGAAATGTGAAATTCTCGAATCATTAGGCAAGGAGCGAATGCCTGAGAGGATAACCGGAAGTTCCATCAGCCAGCCTTGCTGAGGGGCCATTACAGAGCACTTCCAATTCTGTGTGCCCTTTCTACCATCCTGTTTTTGGAGGGGTGGCATGCCGTTGTACGGAGACGATGAAAACCAATGAGGGCAGATAATGGCTTGAACAAGTCGGATTCGAATTGAGACTCCAAATCTGGAAATCCAACCGTCTAGGAAACCCAACGCTACCGTTGCAGCACTTACGTTCGTAATCGGTAGTGCTTCTATCCATCTTGTAGCTCGGTTGATGCACGAAAGTAATTACCGATTGTGCGACAGGTGTGATTGTCCAGGCAGTGCTCACGGTGGAAGTGGTCCAACGATATCGATATGCACCGTCTCGAACTTTGACGATGGAATATTAATGGGCAGGACTTGAGATTTTGCATGGCGATCGATTATGGAGGATCGGCATGATATGCATTCCCGTGCCCAGGAGCGGATGTCCCTGTCCATATTAGGTCAGAAATATCGAGACTTAATTAGACGAAGAGATTCCTTGATTCCAGGGTGTGGCAGATTATGTAACTGATTGAAAATAGGTCTTCAGCACTCTGGAGAGACAAATGGTCGTGGGTATCTTGACGTTACTTCACCCCATATTTGAGCTTCTTCCGTAAAAGGAAAAGATTGTAATCGCGAGCGAAATTCCTTTGTTTTTTTGTCATTATCCTGCGCTGCCGCCAAAGATCGGAGGTCAAGAGGGTCAATTTTGACCGAATTGACGTTCCTCGAAAGGCAGTCAGCGTTTACATTGTCCTGACCACGCGCGTACGTGATATCGCTGATGTATTCCAAAATAGCTGTCCAATGGCGTTTCTGCATGTCTGTTTTGACACTCATTGTCGACTAAAAGGCCGATACTAGTGCTTCGTGGTATGTGCATAAGCTAACATGGCGATCTTCAATCATGTGTCTAAAATGGATCACTGCAAGATACGCCGCCAGGAGCTCGCTGTCTTAAATGACGTATACTTGCTGTGTCCGCTTTAGCTTGCTCTAGAAGAATACCACTGGTCGCGGCGATCCATTTACCATTTGAGGGAGAGCAGCACCTGCCGCGTATTGGGAGAAATCCGTCACCAGGTGATATGGCGAATCATTGGGCAACGGGTGACAGAGCTTGACTCAATCGACCAAAGACGATTTAGTACTTACAAATGCTACTCGCGCATCATCGTTCCATTCGAGCTCACGAGCCTTAGGTTGCAGGCATGCGAGCTCAGTCAACGGGGCTGCAATCGCGGCGAAATTGGAAATCATCCTTCAGTAGTACCCCAACATGCCAAAGTATCGTTGTAGTTCCTTGTAATCCTTCGGTAGAGGCATGTCCCCAATTTCTTTTATTTTCTTGGTCGGGGGGCAAATTCCTTCCGCCGAAATGTGATGCCCTAGAAAATCAATTTCATCCTTTGCCAGTTCGCATTTCTCCAGGGATATACTTAGACCGTTCTCGACCAGGATTTTGAGAACCTGATCTAAATGTTCTAAATGGTCGTCCCAATTTTCCAAAAATATCGAGATGTCGTCTATATATACATAAACGAACCCTAATCCCCGAAATATGTTATCCATAGGGCGTTGAAATGTGCAGCTTGTATTCCGAAGGCCAAAGGGTAGCTTCAAGTACTCCCATAAACCAAAAGGCGTTACCACCGCAGTCTTCTATATGTCCGCCGGGTTCATCAGGATTTAATGGCAAGCACGAACCAGATCCAACGGTGGCAATGGATATCTGTCGGGCTTTGTGGGCGCGGGGCTGTACAAGGCATTATACCTTTCTAACACAGCCTTGCAACCGGACAGTAGGTATTGTAGGTCATTAATGATTAATGTTACTGCAAGCTCCATGGATTGTTTCACTTCTGTATTCATTATTACGCTGTCCAAAATCGGAACGGTTTCCATTAGGGTACACGCCTGCGGGCCTGATCGCGCACTTCCATATAATTCGCATTATTTATATGATTACCACTTCTATTAAAATCGGGACAATACATCTCGGAAAAAGGAATATCACTACGTTCTATGCATTCACCGCTATCCTTAACATAAAACACTGTGCTGTATAAAATGGCATTAGTTTATCAATAAGTTTTCCTAATTGGGGCAGGGTCAGTTCCTTCTGGGTAGCGATTATGGACGCAACGTTGGCTGGCAGGGATTGGATAAACTTATGCCTTACTAGTTTTTCCCCAACTCTTACCTGTAGAGCAGTCCTCCTTAGTTCTTCTAAATTGGTAGAAGGTCGACCAGTGAGAGTGGAAGAGGCAATGAGCTTCTTGAAGAGCTCAGGTTTAGTCCTCTCGAAGAGCCCAATCACCTCAGTTCTCAATAGCTGGTAGTTTTGAGTACACAGGACTGCAGCCGGAAGTCGGTCAACAGTCTTTGGGGGTAATGCAGCCAGGTCATGAAAGAATTTAGTCTCCTCCTTATTCACTCTTGAAATGTGAAACTGGGCTTCTACAATATTAAACCAACCTGCAACTGATGCTTCATTAAACATGGTTGGGTTGATGGTGATGGCGTTCACGAACTCCGTCTCTCCTTGTCCTGCATGTTGATAATCAGATGCATCCATTTTCTTTCTCGTTAACTTCCTTGCAATATGAACGATATAAACTGCCATACCAGCGTTGAAATGGACCCGTGAAAGAAGAAAACTTATGTTACCACACATATCATCTTGATAGATCGAAATAAGATTTACAAAATCGCACATTATCTCGGTGTACACGCAACTACACTAAATACATGCACATACCCTCTGATCAAAGAAGCTCCACCCAGCTCTCGGATTGGGGAAACGGAGCCACGCCCCTAATATTTCGTTAGGATAAATAGGCTTGTAATACATTTGAAAACACAGTCTGACAGAGAGAAAAATACAAGAAATACTGAGTCTGTTAACACCGATAGCCAGTTACAAGGACGTGAGCACACTACTAACCAGGAACTCATCAATTTCACTTGCTGGAACTGAGGTGGTTATAAGACCAGGATTAAAACCTACAAAACCGCCATTTTTCCTAATTTCCTTATATCTGTCAAGTCATAAGCCAGTTACCGTTAACCCAGCGGACAGCAGGAACTTTCAATTGGAGTCGGATTATATTCTACGGCATAACCAACAACTGCTGGTAGTCCCTAGCGGAGTGATACCATTCATCCCACATCCCATAAACGGGTGGTTTACCTATAAACTGGTTACTCATTCAACCGGACAAGAGGTAGCTAAAAATATGGACTCGTCGGACCAATAACGGACAGAGCAAAGAAAAATAGAAGTCGCAAACGTAATCACGATCACCCACCCACCCTTCTATTTAATGAGACAGCTGTATCAGTTTGGTTCAAAATAGTAGAGGCTCAATTTCATATCTCAAGGATAAGTAAGGAGGACACAGTTTTTCACGTCTCATCTGCCCTGACTCCCGAGACGGTCGACCGGCTTCCAGCTACAGTCTATCCACGCAGAACTACCAGCATCTAAAGGTCGAGGTAATTTGGCTAGTCAAGAGGACCAAGCCAGAGCTATTCGCAAAGCTCTTAACCTTCTCTCCGTTCATTGGTCGACCTTCGTTCAATCTGCGGGAACTACGAAGTACACCTCTACAGGTACGAGTTGGAGAAGAACTAGTGAAGCACAAGTTATTCAGTCCCTGCCGTCAAAACTTGCGGACGAATTAATGCCACTTTACAAAGCAAAGTGCCTTGCTGTACACAAAGGTGACAAGGGAGTAAGTAGGGTTATCTCGCTCACTAACATAAGTGCGTTAAGTGTGAATGACATAAGTGACAATTTGGCCAACCAGGTAAAGTATTCAGTCAATGCGTGTTCAGTGCCAATGAGTGCGTACCCTGATGGCAATAGTTCTAACTTTGTGCCGTGTAGAAACGATAATAGTGCGAATAATGATTTTGGAGAAAGTGTGAAATTCTGCAAGCTTTGGTGCAGATGGCCGAAAAGAAGTGAAAACGTGCAAATCCAACCGTCCTCCAGGCCATCTTCACCAGCACCTTTGAAAAACTAGCGCGGCTGGCCATCAGTGTTCACCGTCGCCGCGAAATTAGATAAGATAAAGGGCGAATTTCTAATCGATACGAGAGCAAGCGTATCCATAATTCCGGTTAATTTAGTGCAAATGTGAAAGATACGTAATTCAAGTGTAAACAGTGGAACGGTTAATGCTGGTAAAATAAAATCGCACGGCTAAATACACGCAGAAAGAGTTATAACCTTCTCTGATAATTTAGGTAGTCATTTGTGGTCGCGGATACCATATCGCCATTATTAGGGATTGAATTTCTGGGGCACTTTAATCTCTTGGTGCATTGTGCGCGCGGCATCTTTATCGATAATCAAACTAAGCTCGTGTATAAAGTAAAACAGTTCAGGGAACCAGCAGTAGCACGAATTATTAATGACCTACAGCATCTACTGCCCAGTTACAAGATCGTATTAGAGAAATATGAGGACTTGTACAGCCCCGCGGCTATTGATCCCGCCCCATCACAATCTAAATCCGTGGCACACACAATCAAGACTGGCAGTGCACAACCAACTTTCCCGCGACCGAGGCCTCTTTCAATGGAGAAACTATAAGCTGCCTAAGCAACGTTCGAAGCAATATTGAAAGAGGGAGTTGTGCGCCTGTCAAAATCACCGTGGGCTTCACCGATTCACATGGCCCAAAGAAGTCGCCGGGTAATTACAGAGTAGTCGGCAATATTCGCGCACTTAATGCAATCACGAAGCCCGACAGATATCCCCTACCAAGAATACAGAGTGTAGCAAACCACCTTCATGGGAAGAAAATTTTCTGTCTGTTGCTTACCATCAAATCTCGATGAACGCGGCAGACATATAAAAACTGCCGTGTTAATTTCGTTTAGATTATGGTAGTATATAAAATTACACTTTGGCCTCAGGAAGGCGAGTTGCACTTTCCAACGTCACATGGATAACTTGTTTCGGGAATTAAAGTTCGTTTTTTTATACATAGACAACATCTTGATATTCTTGGAAAATTTGGACGACCATTAAGATCATTTAGACCAAGTGTTCGAAATCCTGGTCGAAAACAACCTGCGATTATCCCTGGAGAAGTTAAAGTTCGCGAGAGAAGAAATTGACTTTCTGGGACATCATATTCCATCTACAGGAATTTGCCCATCAGCTAAGAAAGTTAAGGAAATCAGGGACATACCATTACTGACGGATTATAAGAAACTGCGCCGATACATAGTCATATTTGGCTATTATAGGAGAATGATTCCGAATTTTGCCCTAATTGCAAACCCGCTGACTGATCTCGCGCGTCTTTAGCCCAAGGCTCGTGAGCTTGTGTGCCATTATGCTACTCGAGAAGCATTTAATAGCACTAAAGCAGCTTTAATTAACTCGGTCAAGCTCTGTCACGCGCTGCCCAATGACTCACCGTATCCACTGGTGACGGACAGCTCCCAATACGCGGTAGGTGCTGCCCTTCACAAGATGGTGAATGGATTCCCACAACTAGTGGCCTTTTTCTCATGCAAACTAAGCAAGACAGAGACATCATATTCTACATATGACACGGAACTCCTGGCGGCGTAACTTGCTGTTACCCACTCCAGGCATATGATTGAGGGTCACCATGTTACCTTGTGCACGGAGCACAAACCACTGGTTTCGGCTATCTCTTCACCAATGTGTGCCAAATAGGACAGGCAACAAAACAATTAGATGGCGATATTGGAGTATATCAGCGACATCACATACGTGCGTGACCAAGACAATGTCGTTTTCGATTGCCTATCACAGAACGTCAATTCGGTCCAAATTGACTCATTTGACCACCGCACTCTAGAAGCAGCACAGAGAAACGATGAAGAATGAGAAGAACTACAGTCCAGAATATAATATTTCCATTTTCCTGGAGAATCTCAACTATGGTGTGAAATAACATCATGATAACCATGATCGTTCGTTCCTAATGCATGCAAGAGGATAATTATCAAACAATTGCACAATTTGTCCCACTCTGGAATTCAGACATCCCTCCGTCCAATTAAGTCAAGATATTTTTAGCCTAATATGGATATGGACATTCGCTCCTGGGTACGGGAGTGCTTCTCATGTCAGTCATCCAAGATCGGTTGGCACACAAAACCCCAGTACTGCCCATTAATATCCCATCCTCACTATTCGAGACCGTGCACATTGACATCGTCGGACCCCTACTGCAGTGCACGTTGCCTGAGCAGTCCTACCCGTTGCATAACCTGTATCCCCTATCATGCATTGACCGGGCTACGCTTTGGCCTTCTTAGACGGATGGATTTCCGGATTTGGAGTCCCATTATACGTAGTAACCGATAGAGGAGCCAAATTCGAGTCCAAGTTTTTCAAGAAATTATCAGCCCTTGTTGGTTTGCATCGTCTCCGAACACGGCGTAACACGGAAAGAGCACAAAGAACTTTGAAGATTTCCATAATGGCTCTTCGGCAGGGATGACTAATGGCCCGTCCGATAGTCCATTTGGGCATTCGCCCCTTACCTAATGACTCAGGTTTTTCGCCTTTCACAGTAGTTACAGGGACTACTTTACTTTGTCTAAAGCCATTGATTTCATCCTCATCGTCAATAACTGATTCGAAATTCATTACGGAATTGGCCATAACCATGTCACAAGTCGATTTTACACAGGCATCCAAAGGACACATGCACTAGGCGCTCAAACCTTTCGTACCTTAAGCTCTTCGAGAGGCGACGCATGTTTGGATTCGAGTCGATCGAGTTTGTAAGGCCATATGGTGGCCCTTTACGGGTGGGCGAGCGTGACGACAAAGTTTACAAGCTCGAATTCCTTGATGGCAACTAAGATACTGTCTCAGAGGACAGGTTGAAACCGATCAAACTCCCACTCTCGTATATTGGTAATTCACTGAATTATCAGCGAGATTCAAGGATTCAAGACATGTGAGGAAGACCATTGACACCTCTTGTCGTGACGAAGGAGATGGAACAAAGAACAGTAAAGACAAAAATAATGAAAGAAAAACCCCTTCAGGCACCGGAAGGAGTGATGAAGATCCAAACGTTTATACACGATCAAGGAGACGGGTATCGTTTGCTAAAGATCCGTCATTCCTTAATTTTTTAGAGACCAAGTGCATTGTATAAAGTAGGTTGATCTCAAATTATTTAATATACACTTTCATTCCATTGTCACGACACACTTCTAATAAAAGGAGGCAGATTGTTTCCACGCCTCGATATTCTTTGTACATATGACGAAGTAAGATTGATGAACTTTCGCCTGTAGAGCAAATATTACACATATGTTACGCTCATAGATATTACCTAGAATGTCCAAAACCCCACGAAATTATAATAAAAACAAATATTTAATCTATGTAAATAATGTAATAATTATGTATGCGACAAAAATGCTTATTCTTAAAAGAGTTTATTAGAGTTAATTAGCGCTCAATTACAAGGTGAAATAGAGCTAACAAAGAGCATCCCGTTAGCCCTATAAAATATTGAATTGCAATTCATTCGGCGCGAAAAGTAATTTTATTTTCGAATTATTAGCTGTTGAAAGTATTAATTTATTATTTGGCAAACCAAAAGAACCTAAAAACCTAAACTTAGCATAAACACAAACTTAGAAAACGTAGCCATCCCTTAATCTCCACCTAACCTAAGTATTATTTAGGGGATCAAAACACGCTATTAATGACAAAATAATTGCTTATAAAGTGTAAATTTCGGCAGCATAATAGTGAGGGTCACTATGGCACACCGAACACAAAGATCACTTTTATCAGCACATCCTTAGCTAAAAGAACGATACAAACTTTGTTTTATTTGCTAAAATAGTTTCCAAATCTATGAACAAGAGTGAATAACCAATAAAAATGCAGCCATTATGACAAATGGTCTTAAAATTTTAAAATGTTGTGTTTTCAAATTGTCAACTCTCTTTTTTGCTATTTTAAGCGATAATTTTCTCGCCCAAATTATCGCCTGTATTTCAAGTTAGCGGTATTTACGTTTTCACCCTTACATACAAGAAAAAAAACACGGAAGCATGTTTGTTCTTAGCATGCGCCAGTTTTATTAAAATATATTTTTTTCTATTCCTTATTTTAAACTAAAAAAAAAATGTCCATACGTTATTAATTAAGACAAAAAGAGCGGTTATTATTTACTTTACCGTAATCACTTTTTCCGTACGTAAGTTCTTTTGTATCATTTTGTGCGATTTGTCCAAATCTGTTACTCTTTTTTGGCGGTCAGAAAGCGAAATGCGGCAAAGCAAAGTTTGAATCTGATTTTGTCGAAATTAGATTCAACCTCAATTTTGCCGCATTTTTATTTCCGACCACCAAAATGAAGAACAGAATTGGACAAATAACCTAAAAAGTTACACGAATAAATATCTTTAAAATAAACTTTGGCGTGTGCATTCTATATAGGCTTAGTCTTCTTTTGTTTTTTTCTTTAATCTCACAAAACTTGGAATCATACAACAGGAGAGGACGAACCATGTAAATAAACTATCTAAGAACTGGCTCACGTTTAAACAGCCTTCTCCTCCTAACTTTCGGTGTCGTCGTAAATCAACGTTTACCTCAATGTGATACTAAACGATATATCTACAGGGTGGCCCAAAAGACTGGACCTATTTGAGAAGCAATATATCAATAACCATTGCAGGAAGGGACATGAAATAAAAACAAATGAAAGATGAATTCTTTATCGATAAATACTCATTCCTTATAAAAATCGTAAAAAAATCATGTAATGAGTCAATTAACCGTTGAAAAAGGAATGTAAAAATCGTTGGGTTTTTTATTTTCTAAATTGCAACTTTTAAAAAAGTTCAAATGAGTGAGGCTAGTTTAACCTAATTAGCCTACCTAGGCTGGTAGTCAAATGAGTAAGGCTTAGCTAACCTAATGCTGTCGTTGCTTCCTAAATTTTGTTCTTTTTTTCCGCTTCTTAACAGATTAATCCAAAAATAAAAACATATTTTTTACATTATTCTTTTAAGACTAATTGACTCATTTAATGACTTCGAGACGACTTTTATACATAATAAGTATTTATAAATAAAGGATTCATTTTTTCTTTGTCTTAATTTCATGCCCCTAGCTGCATGGTCATTGAGAGATTGCTTCTCAAAATCGGTCTAATTTTGGGGGGAGGGGAGGCACCCTGTACATCGAAGGTATAGATATATTTATAACAACTGGCCTTCGATTAGTGATGTAGCTGAAACTATAATAATATCAAACAAAAATACTAAAGCACGATTAAGGTCGCTGTGAAGCTCTTTAACGAGGTCTGCAACATCTATTTCACCCAAAACACAAGTCATTACAGCCCCCGCGCAAAGCTATCCAATCCAAAAAAGAGAGAAAATGAAGAGAAGGTGACGAAAAAAATCTCGGTGAAAAATATATCTCCAATGTGACGCCACTATAATAATATTTGTCTAAATTGCTTCTTCACTGTGACGTCATCAGAATTAAGGCACAGAAAAATATAAAATTGCAAACTGTAATTATAACATTAATAACTCAAACCGCTCAATATAATTCTCTCTCTCATTATTTATATATATATATATATATCGGTGTATGTGGAAGCATCTTCTCTTCTACACATGTTTCGTTAAAGACAAAGGTTGTATTTTGACTTTACCAATTTTAATTTGGAGCGTTCTTACTGGCGAATGCATTTTTTGATATCTGGCTGGAGATTTAAACTCAGCTGAGGAAGGTCCATTTTATTTGGTCTTATTTAAAACTAATTAAAGTTTTGACCGTGAACTTTCACCTTACTTCAGGCAACTTCAGACGGAAGTCTTCGTTATTGTTGAGGCGGCATTGATGTAAAGTTTCCCATTCGTGTTGCCTCCATTACCGATGAGGTAGTTGTTTGGTGGTCGTGAGCAACAAAGAAGGAAGTTTCAATTACCAATTATTGTAAGTGTGTATCCGTGTGTGAGTGTAGTAGTAATGTGTGGTATAGAAAAAACGAAATAAAGTGGTAAAAAGAGAGGATAATGTAGTAGATTTGCAAAGAAATGCAAGGCACCTGATGATCAGGCCTATCGCCTTTATTGTTTGGTGTTCGTGCATATCTTTGGTGTTGTTCTTGTTTTATGCGGCGGCATTCAAGCATTTTCTCTTAAAAAAATATTGTTTTTGTATATGTTATGAGTGTTTTTGTTCTTTGAGTCTTTAATTGGTCGGAGTCAGAATACGGTTCACCTTTAGCAGAAAAGGTGCACTACCCGCTCAGAGCTGGTGCGCTGAGTGTCAAGGCTTGCGCCCCATTTCTTTGATGAGAACAGCCTCTAGAACTTTCAGTGAGGGGGGATCCGAGTTTCTTCTGAGGATGGTAGTTCTTTAACCATAATTGTTCTTGTAAATTGTTCGTTGCAGTGTGCTATGCGTCGGTTGAAGGTAGTGCTCATACCAATATAATGATTGTTTGGATGACGCTTACAGTCCTCATGGGGGCAGTCGGATTTATACACTACATTTGTACCCTTTAGGATTGATTGTTTTTTTTTATATAGGTTGCTGACATTTGTCTTTTTATGGTATATTCCTAGAGATAATTATTGTCCTTTCCTTGAATAGTGTTGCTTTTTATATCTTGTAGTATTGTTTCGTCTATTTTGTAGGCATCGATCATTTGGTTCTTGTAGAAGAATGGTATTAATATTTTCTCCCGGACTTCAAACTTTGAGTTGAGAATTTTTTTCTTTAGTTTGTCAAATTCTCTGTTGGAGTAGCCAGTGTTGATTAGGATCTGTTTAGATCGCCGAAATTCGTTGTCAAGTGTTGTCTGCGTTGAGCAGTTCTTGATAGTCACTTTTGCCGTTGAGGCATCGACCGAAGTCTGTTCCATTTTAATAGACGTTAGTGGTATATTTTCCGTCAATATTTTGTTTTACATCTACATCCAGGAAGGAAATAGAACCGCTTTCACTCAAATCGTATTTGACTTTGAGAACGGAATGGGATTCCAAGGTTGTTTTAAGTTGTAGTAATTGATGTTCGTCGTTAGTTGTAAAGTATATGTCATCAACAAATCTAGGGTAAAGTTTTGGCGGGTTCGTCATTTTTGTTAAGAGCATTTTCTCTAGGTTGCCCATGCAGAAGTTCGCAAAAGTAGCGCCCAATAGGGACCCCATCTCTACTCCGACAATTTAACGGTAAAGTTCGGCATCTGGTTTTCGGAATGGAGCTCCAGTTGTACATATTCTTAAAAGTTGCTTTAAAATTTGGGGTTCCATTCGTCTGTGATACAAATCAGAGCTTTCTTAGGCGGACTTTATAATTATTTCGATTGTTTCTTTTATTGGTACATTGGTCAAAAGATTCGACATCGAGAGAAGCTGGGATGCCTCCTGGTGAACAAGGGTCAAGAATATCAACAAAACCATTGGTCGACTTTGGAGGAGAACTTTGACCTGATGAATGGCGTAATAATTGAATTCAATCATTTGGCGAGTTTATATGTTGGCGTTGGTACCTAAAAAATGACGGGATGAATGGCGTAATAATTGAATTCAATCACTTGGCGAGTTTATATGTTGGCGTTGGTACCTAAAAAATGATTGGGCAAAGGTGATCATTTATCTTTTGTGATTTGACATTCCCGTAGATGTACTTTGAGCTACTATATTCATCTCCAATACGAAAGAGTTGGAGTTGACTGGGGATACTCTTGTTTTGGGATATTAGTTTGTTGGCTCTTTTCTCCAATTGGTCCGTTGGGTCTTTCGTTATTCTTTGTAATTTTGAGATGTCACATAGTATGTTGCTTAGTTTTTGCTTGTATTCTTCTTTATTAAGTAGAACTAAAATGTTGAACTTGTCTGCTCTTCTAATGATGGTGTCATTGTTATCTCGAAAATGTTTTGAAGGACTCTTTCATTTCTTCTGTTAATAGGAAGTTTTTGCTCTTTGCGCGTTGTTTAGTTCCTTCTGCGATGAGTTGGGGTGTAAGTTCCTGCTTTATTTACAGGATTTTCTGTTCTTCAAGTTTCTGTAAACACTGGTAGATGAGTTTACTTCTACTTTTTTGTTTGCCTTGTCGTATTTCGGTTTAATGTGGCTGTTTAGTTCGAGGCTAAGGATTTAGTTTTCAGTGCTTCGTCAGGTATGTGGTTAGACAAGTTCAAGAATTCTTGGTTTCCGGATTGGGGGAGGAAAATTTGTCCTCCCCTCCAATCCGTAAACGAAGGATTTCTGAACCTGTCTAACCACATGCCTGATGCTGTTCACTATAGAAAAATTCCTCTAAATAAGAGTGTAAGAATTCTTTTTTGCATCCATACATTTTAAAGAATTTTAACGACTCTACCTTTTTTGCAGGAAAATTAATTTTAATCTATCCTATGGATATATTTACATTGTCTGTTCCCATGTTTACGTCGGAGAAAGCACTCTTTTCAGAGTTGTTGATTCTCCTTTTCTCTTTCTTTTCTTTCTTCTTCTTTTTTTTCCTCTTCTTTTTTCTTCTTCTTCTTTTTCTTCTTCTTTATAATATTTTAAATTTTTCTTCCTTTTCTTTTTTTCGTATTTTCTTCTTCCTTTGAATTCTTTTACTTCTTCTTTCTTCTTCTTCTTCTTCTTCTTCTTCTTCTTCTTCTTCTTCTTCTTCTTCC
The DNA here is from genome assembly GCA_963969495.1 of Ceratothoa steindachneri. Classification (NCBI taxonomy): domain Eukaryota; kingdom Metazoa; phylum Arthropoda; class Malacostraca; order Isopoda; family Cymothoidae; genus Ceratothoa; species Ceratothoa steindachneri. Next base: position 160,861,960 of record OZ018327.1, read on the forward strand.
ATTCGTCCCACCGACTCTTTCCATTCGTCCCACCGACTCTCTACTGAAAAGACGTGCTCGCTCTGTGCTCCCGCTAATTTCACTGTGCCCAGAATTTATCGTGCCTCTGCTACTGAATACTTTTATATATATCTACTGTGCCTATTCAATATTTGTCGCCGTATTATAAAGTTCGATCTTTCAATAACCGTATACAGTATATTAGCTTGTGCAGCTTGTTTTCTAAATTAGTGTGAATTAAAAAAAAACAAAAAAAAAACCCGACAATGCCCGTTATAAAGATCGAATGCTCAAGGTGCGTTGCTTCATTTAATAAGGAAATTTACGTTCCCTCGAACCTTGAGCAAATTAGAATATGTCGCTTTTGTATGTTGAACGAAGCGTTTGAACGCAAGTTGTCAAGTGCGATCAGCGAGATCAAACTTGAATTAAATACCGTTGCAAGGGATGTGATCTCGACTAACCGTAAAGTCGATGACTTAAATTCCAAACTAGATTCTGCTATTCACGACATGCGCGGGAGGGAAAATAGTAATAGAGATAGGCGGCCTGCAAATTCGAATCATCAGGTAATTGTTGACGAGCAACAACGAATTTTACACTCGTTTAGGCCTCAGGATTCGCAATTTCGAAGTGTTAGAAATGGGGCTAGACCAACGAGGGATCAGGACTTCGTTTTACCCTGTTCAAACCCTTTCGCGTTGCTAACTCCTATCGAGGGGGAAGATGAAACCGTTTTAATGGGGGACTCCTTAATTAGAAGGCAGGATCAGGAGTTTGCTGCGCGTAACCCTTCTAAGCGTAAGCGCTTTTGCTATCCCGGTGGCCGCATTAACAACGTGGCCGCCGAGATCGAGAAATTGGAAGATACGCGTGGTGAACGAACGATCATCACGATGGTAGGGGGCAACGACGTCCATAGGTATGACAGCACCCCGGAAGATATAGTTTATCGTGCCAGAACCATGATTGATACGGCGAAATCCAAAGCAACCAACGTGGGAATTATTGGTGTTCTCCCCCGACTTAAATCCACGTTGCGCCTCCAATCTAGAGCGATCTATACTAACGGATGTCTTAAGCGGTTGTGTCGAGAAACTGGTGTTAGCTTTTTTAACGTATAGGATTCATTCCAGGACCAACCGTCACTTTTCCAAAAGGACGGAATTCACCTAAGCGATGTGGGTAATAGTCGGCTGGGTAGGATCTTAGACGAGTCCGTACGTAGCATTTTAGGTAGGAGAGTTGCGTGGCCACGTTATGCCGATGTGCCGGGCCGGCCCGCGCGTGAAGGGGGCACTATCGACGGGGTGCAGGGAAACGGAACGGATCTGAGTGTTATAGAAGAGTTAACGTAAAGCGCAAACTGGGATGCATATATGCGAATGTTCGTAGCTTAAAAAATAAATTTGCCGAAATAAAAGCCGTTATTCTAGAGGGTGATTTCGACCTCGTATTCCTAAGTGAAACATGGTTAGACACTCATACGGGGATCAGTGTTTGCGAGTTCGATATAGCGGGGTACAAAATTCATTACAGAAATAGACAAACCGGTAGAGGAGGGGGCGTATTAATGTATATAAAAGAGGATCTAAACGCCATAACGATGGACTCGTCTAAGGATGATATGCGAAGTGATGCTTTATTAGTCCAGCTAAGTTTAGATGCTATAAATAAAATTAACTTAGTCGTAGTATATCGTCCGCCTTGCCAATTGGAAAGAGAAGATGCTGCACTCTTCGATACGCTTACGTCTTGGATTAGAAAAGGGACCACATTAGTCTGCGGCGATTTTAATTTACCTAATGTTAACTTTAGCAACCTTACTTCTGATAAACCGGGGGAGAGGCTATTAAACTTTATGTTGGAGAATTTTCTCGTACAAAAAGTGGAAGAGCCTACTCGTGATAGCAATATTCTTGATTTAATCATGGCAACCGATGAGTCATTGTTAGAAAACGTACGTGTGTGTGAACATTTAGCTTCCAGCGACCATAATGCGATTAGATTCGAACTAAACACCTGCGTAGAAGTTAGAATGAGTTTGCAGCTCATCCCTCGTTTTGGTTGCTGTGATTTTGATATTTTTCGCGAAAGGATTAAGGATATAGACTGGGGAATACGATTCGAGAACAGGTCGGTAGGAGAGATGTACGCGGAACTTCGATGTACGCTGCTTCGTGTGAATTCTGATTTGGTTAAGTATGTGCGTAAGAGCGGGAAGTCGGTGAGAGCTCCGTGGCTTAGTCCGTTAATACTACGCTTAATCCGGGACCGAAATAGAAAATTTAAAATTCATAAAAACAATGGGTCAGTTATAAGTCGGCAAAATTACATAGATTCTCGTAGGGAAGTTAAACGTGCGGTCAGAGATGCGAAGAGGAAGTATGAAATAAACCTCGCAAAGGATTCGAAGAATGAACCGAAACGGTTTTATGGGTACGTAAATAATAGGAAACCCGTAAAAGGATCGATAGGGCCGATCAAAGATAAGGATGGTCGTTTGACTGAAATTCCGACAGAAATGTCCAAAATTTTAAATGAGCATTTTACGAGCGTGTTTACTGTGGAAGATTCTTCCGAATTGGAATCGTTAATTGGGGGAGTTCGTAGTGCTGATAATTGCATATCCGATGTAACTATAAATGACGAGGAAATCCTTAAATTTATTAAGCTAATGAAAAAGTCGAAATCTCCGGGCCCCGATGGGGTATATCCAATTCATTTAAAGGAGCTTCAAAATGAACTCGTTAAGCCATTGCGTGAAATTTTCAATCGCTCATTAGAGGATGGCGTAGTTCCGTTGGATTTCAAGCGAGCAAACGTTACACCTATATTTAAGAAGGGGAATAGATTTGAAGCAACGAATTTTCGGCCTATTAGTCTAACTTCGGTAGTTGGGAAGCTTTTAGAATCTGTAATTAAAGATAGAATAGTGAGCCACCTCGAGGCAAATAAGCTGATTAACGATACCCAACATGGATTTAGGCGTGCGAGATCGTGCTTGACTAACTTGCTCGAATTCTTCCACAAAATGATTTGCGTGTACGATGAAAGCAAAGCTGTAGACGTAATATATTTAGACTTTAAAAAGGCGTTCGACACCGTCCCCCACCAAAGGTTATTAATGAAAGTTAAAGCGATTGGGGTGACTGGTAAGATTTTAAACTGGATTAGAAATTGGCTGAAAGATCGCTCGCAGCGGGTGGTAATAAATGGGGAATGTTCAGATTGGGCCAGCGTTAGTAGTGGGGGTACCGCAGGGCTCTGTTTTAGGCCCTTTATTGTTTTTAATTTATATTAACGATTTAGATAAAGGCATACTTAGTCGGATTTCGAAATTTGCGGACGACACGAAGCTGGGCAATCGTGCCTATGTAAGATCGGATGTCGATAAATTGCAGGGGGACCTAAACTCGATTGCCACTTGGGCGGACAAGTGGCAAATGGAATTTAATTTAAGCAAATGCAAGGTAATGCACTTGGGTTGCCATAATTTAAGAGTAGAATATACCATGAAAAGCCAAGTCCTCGACGCGGTTAAATTAGAATGACTTGGGAGTATTACAGTGGCGGCAACAAAAAAAGTGACATGTGACAATTCAGAGAAAATAAAACAGAAAAATGTAACTTACATATTTTATTATGAATATTTCATGAAAGTTAATACTTGGTCATGTTGCCCTTGCACTTGATGATCATCCTGAGTCGATTGGGCATTGATTCAGTAAGGTTTGCGAAGTAGGTGGGGTCGATCTTAACCCAGATCTTCTTCAGTGATTCTATCAGATCCTTGATGCTGCCGAGTGCTGGCTCTTGAACTTTGGTTTTCATCAGATTCCAAGCATTCTCAATAGGATTTAGGTCCGGGGAATTACCAGGCCACTCCCAAACACTAATATTATTATCATTGAAGAACCTTTTCACTAACTGGGACCTGTGAGCAGGGGCACCATCATGCATGAAAAATTCACACTGATGAATTTCCCAAAATGGCAGCATGTGCTGCCTCAAAACTTCCAGATAGTTAGTCCCCCTCATGGTTACATTCTTGGGAAGGAAGTACAGACCCCTCTGCCCTTGTTTCCACTAAAGGCACCACACACCATCACACTATCAGGGTGCTTTACAGTTTTCACGGTATATTTTGGTTTATACCGAGACACATTGCTGGGACGACGCACGATCTTTGACTCTCCTCTGACCAGCCTAAAGGTGTTTTAATCACTGAACATAACCTTTTTCCAATGGGCAGCTGTCCAATGTTTATAGGTCTTGCACAAATTGAGCCTTTTCATCTTCATAGTCTTGGTAAGAAGTGGCTTCTTGGCAGCGCGGCGAGCCGGTAGGCATAAGTCCTTCTGTAAGCAATGACGGATGGTCCTGAGGGCGACGTTCTGGAGGAGGTCTGGGTGTTTTTTCTTGATTGAAGCGGAGGTTACAGAAGGGTCTGACATCACTTCACGCCTTAGGATATTATCAGTCCTTGGAGATGTCTTCCTAGCTGCACCAATGCCCTCCTTCATCTTTGGTATGGTACCTGGTGGCAATAACTCAGCTGCCCGTTTTAGGCGATGAATCGTATTTTTTGAGGTTCCTAAATCTGCTGCTACATCAATAAAGACTTTCCCTGCTCTAATAGGGTCAAGGCACGGCTTTTCTCTGTCATAGAAAGCTTTTTCCGCCCCATTGTATCCATTTGCACAGAAGTTATAGCACGTCGAATGTAGGCACGAATGCAGGAAATCAGCACGCTGGAGTGCCATACACTAAAGCCTAACTGTACGAGCTCAAACGAGACACTGAGTTCCAGTAAAGCACAGTTCTCTTGTCTTAGCTCAGGAGAGTCGTCCACTTGCGGCATAAGCCCCGCACCTTTTCATTGGCTAGTTGGCAAGTAAAATCGTGAAAACGATTTTGTGTATCGATTTCTGTTGCCAATATTAAATGTCACTTTTTTTGTTGCCGCCACTGTAGTCTCAGACGATTTTAAATTCTCGGAGCAATGCGCGGATGCGTGTAAAAAAGCAAATCGCGTTTTGGGTTATATCGCGCGTAATTTCACCTTCAAATCTAAGGATGTAATTTTACCTTTATATAAATCCCTTGTGCGGCCACTTCTCGAATACGCTGTTCAATTTTGGGCTCCATATTTAATGAAAGATATCGCGCAATTAGAAAGAGTGCAGCGTAGGGCTACGAAATTAATTCCAGAGCTGAGGAATAGATCATACGAGGAAAGGCTCAGGGCTTTAGATTTGCCATCGCTAGAACGCATAAGATTACCTGGCCAGCTAATAGAAGTATTTAAAATACTAAAGGGTTTCTCAAACGTTGACTTTCGCAATCTGTTCGAACTGGATCATAGGGGAAATACTCGTCAGCACGGGTTAAAATTAGTGAACAAGCGTTTTAACACTAGTATAGCCCAAAACTATTTTACATTTAAAGTTACTCAAAATTGGAATCGGCTGCCCACCCACGTAGTAGATAGCACTTCGGTTAATATGTTCAAAAATCGTCTCGACGTGCATTTGAATAGTTTAAATATAACGTAGTTGAGCACTGTGAATTTAAACGTCCTTGCAGAGAGAGAGTTTGGAGCGGAGGTTTAAGGATATGAAATTATGATGACTAAAAATGATGCCAGCGATTCTCTGCATGTGTAGCTTAGATGTCCCATTTCTTTTCCGCCTATCCTATAAGTAGTCTCTATCCCTAAATTAGCTTTTCACCACTAGCAGTCGAGTGGCTGCGGAAGATGAGAAGAAAAACTTTCTATCTCCCCCGACCCCTAGTTTGATTAGTTAAAATTGCACGATAATGTACACATGTAGATAAGTGTGTACAGTAGATAGTATTAAAAAAAAAAAAAAAAAAAAAAAAAGCATGTTAGAGATACACTCGTAGATAAGGGTGTATCGTAGTTTTTGATTTAGTGTAGCGGACTAGCCTCGAGCGGACCTTAGGGTCTTTGCTGGTCCTAGATTCTGTAGTTCTGTAGTTCTTCTTCTTCTTCTTCTTCTTTTCCTTTTCTTCTTCTTCTTTTTCCTTCTGCTTTTCCTCCTTTTTCTGCCCCTGATCATTCTCCATTCTCTTCCTCCTGCCTGTGGTATCGGGATTCTGTTATGGTTGCAATCAGGCTTCTGTCAACCCCTCTGTTCTTTCACTTAATACAATTTTCTGTTAGACGGATATTTATATTCATTCATATTTCACTTATGCTACACTCGACTGTTGCTAATCTAATCTACCAACGACCACCTTTGTATTTATCTGCGTATATATATATATATATATATATATATATATATATATATATATATATATATATATATATATATATATATATATCATCTTACTCTACACCTTCACTACTATTCTGCCAATGTTATTCTTTCTCCCTCTTTTTTCTTATAAAGGTTAGTTTGGTCCCTTTTCTTCCTTACCTCACAGAGGAATCTCTTTATTAATTTCACTACATCATTTTTTTCACCCCAGTTCCTCCTCGCCGATCTTCTCTCACTGGCAGTGCTTTCTACTCACCCATGCCTAGTATTCTCATCAATTCATGTCCCATCCTCTCCATTTCTATGCCATAGCCTTCACATTCAAACATCATGTGCTCTACTGTTTCTCTTACATTGGTCTGCACTGCCTCCATGCTTGTACTGTTCTACTCCTTCCGTATGGTCTTCCTTTCACTTCCAGTGAGCCTGGTCTTGCTTTGAAGAGCAATTGGCTCTCTTGTGTTCCATCCATCATATATGCTCTTTACTGCTAGGTTCTTTTTGTTCCTATTAAGTCCCTAAGGTCTGTTTGTTCTAATCCCATCCTCCCATTCTGTTTTAGCTAATTCTATTATTCCGCGTTCCCTTTTCCTCACTTCTCAATTTTCTCCTATGTTTAAAAGATGATACCTATTGACTATTTTTTTTAATCCATATCTTCCATTGTCTATACTAGATCCGCCCAACCAGTACCATACAGTGCTTCTATGTATCTCATATATCTTATTTTCATTTTTGCAAACCTTCCATTGCATCTAATTCCCCCTCTCTCTTCTTGAATGTTTCTATCCCTACTAGGCCAGTGGCACCCACGCATAACCTAGCCACCTTGTTCTGTATCTTTTCCATTTTATCAAGTTCGCTTTTGTTTACTTTGCATAATTCAAAACCATACAGACTTTGTGGTACTCCCACACCATCACATATCTTCCTGACTACTCTATATCCATTCGCCAGTTTGGTCATTATTCCTTTTAACATTCACAAGATTCTTAACATCTCTTTTCGCCTTTTATTGCCGCTTTATTTGTGAAGGTCACTCCTAGATACCTAGATTCTTCTAATAACTCCATTGCCTATAACCTATCAATTATTTTCGCCTTCTGCACAAATCATTACTTTACATTTGCTTCCACTAAATCTTATCTTAAATTCTTATCCATAGTCTCTAGCAATAGCTAGCATCTCTTGCAGATCTTAGCCATTGTGCTATTAGCACTATATCATCTTCAAAGCCGAAACAGATGATATAGTGCTAATAACGGACAATGGCTAAGATCTACAAGAGATGCTAGCAATTACTATAGACTATGGAGGTAAATGGAAGATAAGATTTAATAGAAGCAAATGTTTCAGTTTTTAAAATAGTTCTTTTATGGATAGACCGAACTAGCTGGGGTGACATGATGCAACACTGCCTCACTTCTAAATTATTTTGGGTCCAGTTTGTTTCCACTCCATTCAAAACCTTTTTTACCCTCTTCCCTCTGTATAGGCTCTTTATTACTTGCAAGGTTTTGCCTCCACTCCTTTCACTTGCATCCTCATCAATAATTTTCATCTCTCAAGCCTGTCAAATGCTTTCTCCATGTCTAAGAATAATGCATACATTGAGCTTTTTCTTTTCTGTCATAGATTAATTGCTTCCTTTATTACCAATACGTTGTCTATCTCTCCTTTATCTCTCTTGAAGCCATTCTGCTCACCCCCTATTATTCCTTCACATTCTCCCCATTCATACAACCTATTGGCTATGATTGATTCAAATAATTTACTTATCCCCCTATCGACACAGAACTGTGGTTGCTGAAATTAATTCTGTCTTACCTTCCCCATTTGTATGGGGGCCTTCAAAAAGATTCCAAAAAATGGACTAAAATTGAAGCAAAACAAGTATAAATTTTACTTTTTAACATAGGCGTTTAAGCGAACTAAAGTCCATTAGATCAAGAGGGACAGGTCCAAAGTGGGAAACTTCCGGCTAATTGGTATGGGAGTAGGGGATAGACGTTACTTCTTACCCATGTTGATGAGCAACTTGGGACGAGTAGGTTTAGCGCTCCCGTTGCTCGACTCCACCCTCTTGTACTTGGAAGTATCTCGTTGGAATTTAATTATATGTGTTACTTTTGTTGCTTTTCCTGGTTAAATATAGCGTCAAAAGAGATGAATTCGCGTCAATTTGGGGGCCGAGTGTAATTTTTTGGTATTTCTCTTCATCCTTTTGCTTTTAAGGCAAACTTCGTGTTTTACAATTGATGCTATGTTAGCGAATTGCTGAATTCTCCTTTTTACAATGATGATTACCTGTTCTAAGGCTAATGTCGAGATGAGAACAGACTTTGACCTTTAAAGACAACAGGGTGTTCCCTGGGTATTTCCCTTGGATACACTCAGGGCAATTGAAATTATAAACGAACATGCTTCTACTTTCAGGCGAGAGTCTATCCTTACAATTGAAAAACATTCCTAAATTAATTTATTAACAAAGACAATAGTAAATTCAATATGTAAGTAAATCTTCTTTAATAATTTAGAAAATTGGGCGTGAGCAGTTTTATTTAATGGGCCAAGTTCAGGGAGCACGGAATATCGTTTTTTTAAGTACATTAATGGTTGATAATTTCGAAAAATAAATGTTATTCAAAAAATAAGATATTGATGTTTATATAGGCGAGAATGGATATCCATTGTTGGTGAAATATCGTGTTAAAAATTCGAATTCCTTATGCATCAACCATAAGTTAGATGATAATCGATAAGCGCGGTTTAATGGAGTAGTTGTTGCTTTTAATTTGTAAGAGAGGTCACAACCACTGAAAAAATTCAAACCGAGCCCAGTATAAGTAGGTTTGCGATAAACCATTATTGCGAAAACTTCTCGCAATAAATCCAAGCATTTGGTTCGCCTTCTTACACACTTCGTCACACTGTTTGTTAAACTTAAAATCCTTCGAAACCCGCACCCCTAAATCTCTTTCTTCGCCACGGAGATAGATTTTTAACACCCATTTCATAGTTAAACTTGGGTTTTTTCATCATAGCTTTTAATTATGCCGTCGAAAAATTCTAAAAGAAGAGTTAAACATTAACGTTTCTTTATAAAGCCGTGTTAACTATCATTTATGAGATTATGTGCTTCCAAAGGATCGATCACCCTATCGCGAATTACGGATTCCATGAATTACCTACGATGGATGTTAAACTTATGAGTCGATAATTTGGTCGGAAGTTCTCTTTTTTTACTTATTAAAAATAGGAGTTATAATCGCTAGCTTAAAATCTAATGGCACGACACCTTCTTTTAAACATTTGTTAATAAATTTCGTTAGCGGTCCCACTAACACGTTTCGAATTTCTTTTAAATGCGCCGGATAGATTAAATCAATTCCCGGAAATTCACTGGATTTTAACTTAATGATAAAAAAATCTATTTCTGCTTCGAACAATTCGATATCGGTTAAAAGGTTATGCTCGTTAAAGTTTATCACGGCGTTCGTTCGTGGTATATTATGTTCGATATCGTTTATAAATACTGATGTAAAAAAGTTATTTAATATATTGGCCATCTCTTCTGTAAACTAATTTGTTATTGTCATTTTTTATATGTCCTATTGTTTCCTTTATCGGGTTTCCATTGGAAACAATCAAAAACTTCTTAGCGTTATGTTTACTTTCTCTGACAAGTTGTATTACCTATTTTCTTTTAGCGCTTCGTATTTCCTTCTGACATTCCCTTCGTCGGACTACGTAAAACTGACTATTTTCTTCGGATGAGTTCCCCTTGTAACGCTTCTATGCACAGTTCCTCTCCTTCAATTTGAATTCAATATCATGATTCCACCATTTTGGTTTAATTGAGGCTTTTTTTGTTCATTCGCGAAATGAATTGCTCATCTAATTCTTTAAAATACTTGGTGAACAAAGACCAGCGCTGATTAACATTTCCTACTGATAGATCCCACTTATCTCTCTAAATTTGCTGTTGAAGCCATTCAAATCCACACGTTTAAAATTTGTGCTTTAATATCATTATTTTCCTTGTTACGATATTTGTATTAATATCTCACCCTATTGATTTGTGATCGCTGGAACCTTTACCTTCCCTAATACTACTACCAGAGATAAGATTAACGTCGTTAGTTAGAATTACGTTTGGGATATTTTCCCCTCGGGTTGGTTCATTGATTAATTGTGTTAAGTAGTTTTCTTCCATAAATTACAATAGCCTCTGTCCTTTCCCATCCACATTTAACGTTTCTTAGTTATCATTTCTACAATTTAAATCCCCAATTAATAAAGTGCAATTATTTTTAATTTTACTTCCAATAATGTTATATAATTCCGTGCCTATTTCAATCTGTTGTGGTGAGGCTCTATACACTACAAAGATATTTATTGGAAAACCATTCGATTTTATTTCAGCGCATATTACTTCAACTTCTTTGGGAGAACCAATTATAATTTTGGTCAAACGTATATGAATTTTAGTATACAATAATAATCCTCCACCCCGTTTTTGAGTACGGTCTTTATTTATTAATTTATACCTTGGTAGTTGCAATTAGCCGATATAATTGCTCCTAGATGTCTCTGCCCCTGATTTTGTTATTGCTATAATATCGAAGCTGCGTAAGTGCACTAAACATTTAAATTTGTCTGCTTTATTTTGAATACTACTTGTTTTATAGTAGTAGACATGTAAATTTGTTTTTCGAAAGGGTACATCATTATTAAGGCGTGTTGAGCCATTCTCCCCTATGTGCTCTCTACTTTCCGATGGTGCTCTGCCTGAAAATTTACAAGAGATATTTTAATTATTCTTCCCAGCCTTGCAGCTCCCACCTCGTTTAGGTGAAGTCCGTCTCGCCAGAATAGCTCCATTTTTCCTTAAAATCATACCACAAATCGATGAAGTACACTCTCTCTTCCTGGCAAAGAACTTTAAGAGAGTTGTTAATATAGGATGCTTTTCAATGGAAAAAAAATCGCCGCACCTATTCTGAGAAGGATACCTGTAAACGCGACGTTACTACTCTTTTCTTTCAGCTTCCTCATCAGTTGGCGGAACCTTGCTAGAAGTTCCTTTGCTTTGTAGATAAAACATTATTAGTACAGATATGAATTATATAAGCTGTGTCTTTGGTATCTCCGATTGTAAAATCTTCCATTAAATCGAGGAGATCCTCAACTCTTCGTCCAAGATAACAGTACCTCCTCCGTTTGGTTCGTTTTCTGCCGCAGAATTCCTTAAGTTGGCACCTAATAATAGAATTTCCTAAAAGTCGAACTTCGGATTCATCGTCTTGCTTGGTACTCAAAACGGAAATTTGTTAGGCACGATTATCGGCAGTCTCTGACTAGGCCAACTTGGAGGGGATCCTCCTCAAACCGTAACAAACCCATCATCCCTAGTTCTAGAAAGCTAGCCAGTCAGGCTATCTTTAGGGGTTGGATTAGCTGCGGTCGAAGGTCGTCGTTCATCTCGCTATGCACCTTCCTTTACCTGAGTATCGGAATCAACCAAGGTTGAGGGTCGTTGGTTATCCGCCCCGTCATTTCCAGCCGGACCCTTCCTTACCTGAGGGTCGAGCTGCCTCCTCAAGGACTGCACATTAAATATCAACACCTTCATTTCCCGTTCTTGTACACCTTTATTACATACCTAGTACCTACCTGCATCCGCATTGTGCTTGCTGAGTCACCATTGTAACTTAACTCATATCCAAATGGTAGGAAGGTTTACCAAAATCCTACACAAACTAGTTACAATCCAGGTACTTACTTAAACTCAACTTCCAAACAATATACGCATAGAATTTGTACCTTTTTTGTGGACAATAATTTAACTCATTTGAAGAAAGTTTTCTATTAAAAAGGAAGGAAGTTGAAAATGGCTTTGCAATATCTAGATTTAGTGATGTAGAATCAATAGGGCAAGAGATTATTGCTATCGTAAGCGCATATCCTGCGTCAGTGTAACTTATTTAAAGACAAACAAAGTCAAAATATCACTATAACACTATGATGCGAATACTAGATAAAATAATTGTCATAGCATTTTAATAATATTGTAAACCATCCCCATGCATTCTCTATGGTATTCAAGTCGGAACACTCTTGTTGGCCATTGTGTAACTTCAACTCCAACAGTATATAGAAAGTCTAATATGGTGATTGCCGTATGGAATGTGGCGTTTTTATACTGAAAAATGAAGTTTTCTGCAAAGAGCCTTTTTCCCTGTTCGTCAATACATGTTCCATATTATAAATCAATGTATCTTGCGCCACTGAAGCGTCCATCCATGAAGACAAGTGGTAACTTCCCATTTGCACTGATTGCTCCCCAGAACATAACGCCTTCTCCACTGTTCTGACCTGTGTAATTAGTAAGATATTTCCACTTTCATCTGATCAGTACTACTTGTAACCATCAGGACCGTCCAAGTCCCATTTTTTGTCATCAGGGGACAAAACCTCGGACTACTCATTATTCGATGTTTGATGCAGGCGAACAAACTGGGAGCTAGTTTCTTTGTGTGAAGAAAACCATAGTGGGCGGCCCAGTCGCTTTTAAGATGAAAATTGTATTTTAAGATCACTATTTTTGCACAGTGGATACAAAAGCTTTCACCCCAGTTCATGCTTTGATTGTTGGGACTAAGGAACAACGTGACTTTTTAACAGCTAGGACAATTTCTCTTTCATTCCTGTTGAAGTAGCATTTGGCCTTCCACCCGCTTGAACTTTAATGTCACTATTAGGATCATTAAAAAAATTGCCCACTTAAGCTCTGCTTCCTCTAATTCTTGAGGCAAACTCACAATTAGTTGATTCTTCACGTTTCAAGGTAATTATCTGCCCTTTGTCCACCTCAGAGAGATTTGTTGTTTGAGGCACATTTGAAATGTTATCCAGATCTTACACCCAAATTTGAAATAAACCTGGAAAAAACAAAGGAATGTTAGTTTTGAAGTTATGATATGGTAAAATATATCTTAATATTTTATAAATTAATGATTGATATTTTTTCAAGGAATTTAATGAAATGCCCAAATACCCAGAAGGACAATAGCAGGCGATCCAGTCACTTCTGTAGTAAGATTACTTCTAACTAAATTGTGGCTTTATAGTTTTGAACTGGAGTTAATTAATATATAATATCTTCCGGCTACTTAAGCGGTACCAAAATGGTACTCACCCTTATCATTCACCTATTATCAACTGAATCCCTTGATCCCGCCCAAGACTTAACCAGCACCCACCAGGTATTAATCTGCTGCACTGGTGCCCTCACACTACCTAATATCCAATCTGTAATTACCGCGCGATCGATCAAATTGTAGTCTATGATTCTATGGTAATAGTAAATTTACTAAATAACTTATTTTCAGAACTCTATACTACTTTAGTAAGTTTAACCTATGCATAATACGTTAAGAGCGGGAGAGGTATTAAATAAAAAAACACTGGTAATTATTAATACAGCTGATTTTCTGGATTATTTACTTTCGTCTTTTTCTCCTTTCTCTGGCTTGCACTCACTGGAATGAACATCATCAGGTATGTAGAAATTTTAAATTAATTCAATTCAGGGGTAATTTAAAGGTCTCGTAGTTCGCCCGGAACAGATTCCTAAGAATCAATTAGAATCAAAGGGAATTACAAGTCGAAGGTATAGTTGTAGTCCAGGGGTGGAGAATTTTCTTGTTAATGAGGAGGAATTACAAATTACTAAAACCTTGTGTAGTGAAAACTAATAAATTATTGTCGGTTGAGCTGCAGTAACGCAGGCTTGGTATGCTTTTAATTTAGCAATGGTCACTGGTTGTATGTACATCTTGACTGAATCGGGCTGGCCTCGGAAACGATCTTCATTTACCCCAAGAGAGTGATCGATCAAATAGATGAAGTGTCAAGGTGGCTAACTAATAAGTATTGTTTACAATGTCATAAGCCTGCATGTGGTAATATAGCTATAATACAGGGTAGTTATAGTACAGGCTGTTTCTAAAATAATTATATCATTTTGCAATCCAATAACTGTCAATTCTTTTTCAATTGACTTCAAATTTTAACATGTCTAGAAGGACGTAAATATTTTGTCTATTGGTTTTATATTTTCAGGTATAGAAATACCATTTACTTTAAAAGAAGAGGCGTTTTGTGTGTTAGAGTATATTCGAACACAATCTAACAATAATGTGCCGCGTGCATTTTGTTCCAGATTTGGACATGGAACAAAAATTCCAAAAAGGAAGGATGTTTGGATAGGGTTAATGGATATAAACGACCTCCAGCATTGAAAGAACGGTCGAGCTGGTTCTCAAAAAAAAACTCTTGCAAAGCTCTATGAAGTCGATAAAAAGAGCAATCCTTGGAACCCAAATTCCTCCATCTCTTATGAAAGAATGAAACACTACAAGTAGTACCTCGTTCAGGCCTTAAATTCGGATGATAAGTGAAAGCGTAAACAATTTTGTATCAATATACAAGCAAATTTTGAAGAAGAGATGTTTGATAAACCTCTTGTTTAGGAGTGAATTGGCCACATTTCATAAAAATGGCAAAGTCAACAGCTAACCTTAGCTTTTGGTGCGAAGAAAATTCCATTGCCACAAATGAGCACGAAAGGGACTCACCAAAAACATCTACTCTATCTTCAAAAATAGTCTATGGTCTGTCTTTCTTTGAGGGAAATGTGACCGGCAATATTTATCTGCAAATGTTTCAGAACTGACTAATGGATGAGCTCATTACAAATGAACGTAAGGACTTCATTGTTTAACAAAACTGGGTTCGAGTTTAGCTAGAAGCTCACTGTGTTGGTTTATCTCAATGAGACCCCGTAAGGGGTGCGGCGATTTGCCATCCTGGCCACCATGCTGAAGGGATCTAACGCTCCGTCCGGCCCCAGCAAAGCCTCTCTTCCTTCCTTCAGATAGCCTGTATTTCTTGCCTACCTCGTCGCTTTTCATACAACCTCTCCCACAACTTTCTCTGGTCAGCCTCTAATTTCACAGGGTAGATGCTGACCTTCTCAAGCTAACCGTCCCGGATCGGGGCTGAGGGGGAAGGGGACAACGTTTCCTAACCCCTGAGCTCTGGTTCGGGATGGGTTTTTTTAACAACCTGCTTCATCCCCACCCATACCTTCCTCACATCCCCTTTTCCTCTCCTCTTCACAATCTATCTTTTTACGCCGTGTTCAAGGTGGAGCCGCCATGCCGATGGACTGTCAGGCCACCAGGAGGGAGGGGTGGTCCCAAATGGCGGCGCCTGGGTCTACCAGGCCTGTAAGCACCTCTTGCAGTGCAGGCAACTGTGAGAGGTGATGAGCTATTGTGCCCCTCAGAAAATTTAGGGTCACCATGCCCAATGATGCACAAACTAAAAAAACAAAACAACCCTTAACTTCCCTTTGCTCATCAACGGAGCCGCGCTCGGGCAGCTCCACCGAAAAAAATGGAGGTCCGCCCCCCCCCCCTGTGCTTGCCCGGGGGACCCTCTATACTTCTTTAACCTGAGAGAAGGCTTACTCCTCTCCTACGCCTACGGGTGAAGGGGACTCCCTCTCACCCCCTTCTCTGAAGGTGCTTTCGGGCACCTCCCTATTTCCAGCGGCAGTCCCTCCTTTTCTTTCTAAGGGGACTGCCAAGAAAGCCAGCAGGCACCCCATTGCCGACCACCCTTCGTGTAAGCGGCTCGGTATGGCAAACCCCCTTAGGGGGGAGAGGGAAGCCAGGCCCCCTTCGGTCGCTTCCCTCAAAAGACCTGCTGGCAAGAATATTAAACCTTGCCGGGGTCAAGGCCTGTGCCTCCCCACACAAGACTGGTGACGGTGCCAAGGGGACCTGCGATGTCCTGGGAGGAAATGGCCAACTGGAGGCCCCTCCTGTGATAGACATGGTCCTTGAGAAAACCCAGCCTCAGACGGTAGGGCCTTCCATGGGGGGAATACTGGTTCGGCGCCAAGCACCGAACCCGAATCCGCCCCTATGCAAGGTCCTCCTCAAACGGCTGAGGGCTAAAAGGCAGTACAAGGAGGGGAGGAATCTCCTCCAACCGGTGCCCTTGCGACCACCAGGACCTTCTCCATTTTGGAGAAGGACCTGGATGAGGCCGGTCCATCTGGCCTAGGGCTCCTATCGGTGGAGGTGAGAAGCGAGTTCATTCCCCGCCCTTCTCTCCAAAAAAGAAAAATACGAAAAAGACAAAAAAGACTAAGAAGACTCGGGGATCCTCTCCATCTGCGAGGGCTACGGGGGCAGATGGGTCTGATGCCACTTTGGCAAGCGACCAAGCTAAGATTGGCACATCTGGCCCTTCTTCCCCCCCGGTTGCGGAGCCCCTGACTAAGACCAAAAGTGTACAGAGCGGAGCCTCGATGACATCGGGGCCAATTATTCAGAGGTTACCTGGCGTTTTCGAGCCCGCTGGCTTCAAACGCCTTCTCGTTATTCGATCCACTGATGGCACCATGTTGGCCAAGGGCAACATGATCCATCAAAGGAGAGGATTAGCTAGTGTAATTGGTAAAGAGCCTAAGGTGACCTGTTTCTCGGACGGGAGCCTTCTGGCGAGTGCGGCGAATCCAGTCGAGGCGGCCTAGATAAGTACTCTTCGGACACTTCATGGCACCCCGGTAAGTGTGACACCGCACTCTACCATGAACTTTGTGAAAGGGGTAGTTTATGCCTACTCCATTGAGGACATCACCTTAGAGCTGGCCGACCATGGGGCGTTCAAGGTCGAACGTGTGATGAGAAAACAGGAAGAGGCCTCGAGACCCACCCCTACACTCTTCGTCACGTTCGACTGTGACAAGCTCCCTGAGTCAGTGCGTACTGGTTGGTACCACTAACGCGTGAAGGCATTCGTGCCACTGCCGCGGCGGTGATATTACTGGCCGAAGTGGCCATGCGAATCGATCTTGTAGACGTGCAAAGTCGGGGTCACCCAAAGTCTGTGTAAATTGCTCCAAGGCCGCACACGATAAGTCTAAATCATGTGTGGCCAAGTGTGTCAATTGCGGAGAGCCGCACCCCGCTTTTTCTAAGCAATGTGGTGCATATCTCCTCGAGAAAGAAATCCTGGCCGTTCAGGCCCAGGATCGAATCTCATTCCACGAGGCTAAGGACCTGGTCCTGGCGCGCCCGGCTCTGCCTGGAATGTCATATGCCTCGAAGGTTACAAATGCACCCTCTGCTCCTGGCCCATCCAGGCCAACGAGCAGGGTTGTTTCCGCGCCCATTTGGAGCCCTTCTTCGGGCTCTACTCAACTCGGGCTCTCCCTTGGTAAAGCTGGCGGAAAAAGGGTTCATACCCAGTCTCGGCCAAAACCAGGGCTCCCTCCTCTTCCCCCAGCGTGACCGTTTCCCGTAAAGCGAAACGGCCACGCACATCCACCGAGTCGTTAGACTCACAGGGGGCAACACCCCTAAAGTTGGTCGCCAGACCATCTTCCGGGATTCCTAAAGCTGTCCCAGGAAAGGAGGACAGCAACAAAGGAGGTTCGGCTCCTTCGCCCACGCCTAGAGGTGGAGCGAGTGGCTCGCAGACGGTGGTTCCTCGAAAAGAGGGCCCCCGCCTCCGAAGCCGCAACGCCCGCCTAAGGTTTCGAGATGGAGGGAGGAAAAGACTTACATGGTGAGCCCAACCTCCTCCAATAAGCCCTCGAAGGCGACAGCGCCTTCAGCGCTTTTTCCAGCAACAACAGCGCCCTGGGTTCTGACCCGGGAAGCGTACGGCCATTTCCGTGAGGGTCTTCTGTTTGAGAAGGGCTCCCGCGTCTTCTCTGAGCTAGGTCTGGAGAGCATATTCCTTCAATGGAATTGCCGTGGACTCCAGGCCAACTGGGAGGAGCTGCGGAGGTTCGTCTCGTCCCGTTCCCCGTTAGGAGACCATGCTAGGCGCGTGCTCCCTGCCCTCTCTCCAGGGGTATAAGCGTTTTGCGACCCCACCACCACGGGATGGCCGGGCTGGGGGATGCGCGGTTTACAGCTGACATGATGTCTCCGTTCTTCCTTTCTCTTTAGATACCTCCTTTTAGGCAGTGGCTGTGCAGCTGCACCTAGATAGGAGGTATACTCTGATTTCTGCGTACATTCCACCGTCAGCTAACTTCGACGCGGGGGACTTCCGCCGCGTCGTGGCACGGTTGCTGAGGCTCTATCTCTTGCTTGGAGATCTGAACGGCAGGCATCCTCTCTGGGAAGATTACTCCATAAATCCCAGGGGACAAGTCCTTGCCGATCTGATCGAAGAGGTTGAGATGGGTGTCCTAAACGTGGATGAGTTTACGCATCACTGTCCGAGAACAGCTTCATTTTCTTGCCTTGACCTATCTTTGTGCTCTTCGGATGCACAGCCTGATTTTGATTGGAAGGTGGTCGATGACCTCCATGGTAGTGATCACTTTCCCATTCAAATATCATTTTAAGGGCAACTGCCGCCTGAGAGACCACCTCGGTGGTGCTTAGCGCGGGCGCGGTGGCCTGCATTTCAGGAAATGACTGAATTCTCTATCTCAGTCGAGGAGTTTAGGTCGGTAGATGAGGCCGTTGAGTTCTTCTCCGGCAACCTCATCGCCGTGGGCCTGACTACTATTCCTAGGACGTCTGGCCGTTTTGCACGCCGACCACTCCCATGGTGGTCAGCCGAGTGTGAGACGGCCCTCAAACAGAAGCGTTATGCCTACATGCGCTATAAGCGCCGCCCGAACGATTTCACTGTCGCTGAATTTCGTCGGGCTAGGGCTAGGTTTTGGTATATTTCGAAGCACGCCCGCCGCTCTCCTTGGCGGGCATACGTGTATTCACCTTCAGGAAGAAGCAAAATGAGAGAGACAACCAGGATTCCCACACGAGCCCTATCCTGGGGAAAACCGGATAGGGGGAAAGTATTCGCCATTATTTACGGCGAAATTTAAGGCTTATAGACAACCCCAAGGATATGTGGCAATATGCCAAAACAAAAATGATGTAGAAGCACTGACATCAGAGAAGGCAGTGAACCTGCCGAAGAGCATACATAGGTCTGGACCCCAGAATCACACCCGCAGATACTTACACATAAGGCGTAATATGCAGACGGTTTGATCCATCAGTGGGTTCACATGAACCCCCCAAAATAAAGAGTCAATTCGAGAACAACCATAAATGAGCAACGATGGTTGAAGTGGTAAAGTTTAAACCTATACTCATGTATGTAAGATTGTCTTTAGAGACAATGGGATGGCCCCCAAAGCCACAGAGAACGGGCTCCTAACGTTCAACGTAAGGATACCAACTGAACAAATAGAAAGGGGGTAGTTTACTGAGGTACAAATTTGCTTCAAGTGTTATAGCCTGGAGGACCATGCGACAGAGGGGTGTCCCCAGGAAAAAGAGCGAAGCTCGAAATGCGGGTCAGACAAACATAACTGGTGCAGCTGTGATCGTGAGCATAAAAAATACATAAATTGTGGTGGTAATCACCGAACACTATCATTGTCATGTCCAGTGAAGAGAGACATAATAAAAAAGAAGAACAAAGAAAAGAAACAAGCATAAGAGAAAAATAAAAACGCTAGCTACGCCGAGGCTTCAAAAGATACCATCACAGAAGCGTCCAAAGAAAGAACCTTCCTATAAGTCGAAAATGAGAACTCGACACAGATAATGGCGTGCATAAATTATTTATGCACATATTGCTAATCTGACGAGGCCGGGAACATTTAGAGCAGAATCAAACATGATGCTCCAGAATAACGGATTGCGGCAAAGGTGGTTCCCGGATAATCCTCTATCTTAGGAAGCTTTAAAAATGAAATTTATAGAACCTACTCAAGGATAGATTACAGTGCAACTAAATGGGACCAACAATCGTGATCCAAGACTTACCGCGCCAGAAGCCCAAAGGAAAATTTAAGAAACAAAGAATAAAAATATAGAACAACAACAAGAAAACGAGTAAATGGAAACCATACAAGCACAGGCCATAGAAAAGAATAAAAAACGTAAGACAAGGGGACGGAAACGATCTCAGAGCCAACATAGAAAGATATCGCCAACGTCAACCCCAAGAAAGAAACAGAAAATCAATGCAAAAAGAATCAGCTTGAGACTGTACGCTACAGGGAATACACCCTTTCCCACTAAACACCAATGAGAGACTATCACGGATGGAATCATTAACGGAAAAATGAATAGGACTACGAAGATCAGATGCCCGAAAATCAGGTAGAAGAAGCTCTGTACCAAGACAGAGTTAAATGCCCCTTAGAGATTTACATACAAAATCCTTCATCCACTTGACGAGTCATATGTCGCAGCTGAAGTACAAACTACCACAGGACCTTTAACAATTGCTACAGGATACCAGCCCCCAAGAAGAGGGTACCTACCAATCCACAACTTTATGCAACTTTTTGCACACAAAAAATAGTAATATTTGCAGGAGACCTAAGTGCTAGATATGTGGCATCTGAGTACACCAGCACCAAAAAGGCCAGGAGAAACCTGGAATTGCTGCTGGAACGGAATTTTGCAGCACGCATAGGTCCGGAATTTCCGACCTACTACGCAGTAAGAGGCGCCACAAAACCTGATATAGTGCTAGCAAGCACCCAATTTCCTTTTAACTACCATATTCACACAGGGCCAGTAATCCTCAGTGACCACCCCAAACCCAATCAGAGAAAGAATAGCTTACGAGGGCAGCGACTGGGAAATGTACAGAGTCGCTTGTCAAGACTATGTACCAGGCCAATTCGATGAAGCGACACCAGAAGAAATTGATGAAGAGCTAAACCGCACAAAAACAACGTTGTTAGAAGCGAGCCGATTAGCTGTAGCAAGGAACAAACACAAAACTTTACAGCACCAATCTGGATCTAAGAAATGATTAACATGCAAGAAGAATACAGAAGAACAGTCAAATAAATCAACAAATGGGGACTCAGTAGAGAATTCCACCTGATTCTATGGGAAACACGAGACAACTTACAATATGGTATCGACTCATCGAAAAACTCGATGAGGAGATGGATCTGAGGACCTTCTAGCAAATTGTAAAAAGGTATCGAGGAAAACCCTCAATAACGGAGATGAAAATAAAAAAATCATAGAGGCGAGGATATCACCGAGCCATACCAATTGGAAACCGAATTTAGAAAGTACTGGAAAAACATCTTCAGGATTACCTGGGAGGAAGAAGAAAATTTCGACACCAAGTTCGGCAATTACATCATTGTCCAACTAAACGATGTAATAGAACGCACATATCATGTTAACAACGCCACGGGAGAGAGACCAATGACAGGCTATAGAAGAAAAATTACCCACCAGGAATTAAGCCAAACACTGAAAGAATTTAGACAACGAGCCCCAAGATAGGTCGGATTGGCAAATGCAAATTACTCTAACGCCCCACCCCCCCAGTATTATATAAGGACTTTTAAATGTGATGAATGCGGCCCTTAACACAGGGTACTCCCCTGACGAATGGAAATTATCTTAAAAGATATTCATTCCAAAATCGGGAAAGAACCCAACCTCTCCGGCTGACTATCGACCAATCTCTCTGCTTAAGTTTGGCGGGAAGATTATGGAAAGGATCATTGCCGGCAGAGTGCAGACCTACCTTGATACCAATGAACTACATAACCAACAACAACATTGGTTTAGGAGACAGAGAGGTACGGAAACTGGCAAAGATAGAGGAGGAAAGGAAATATGCTGACCTAGTGTTGAGGGATATAAGGAAGGCGTTCGATAAGGTATGGCGCCGGTGCCTATAATATAAGATTCTCCAACTAAGGCTTAACTCCATACTGAAGAAGATAATTTTTGACTACATCATGGACCGTAGAGCCGCCATCACAATCGGAGAGCTCCAAGGCCCAGAGTTTATACCTGAAGAGGGAGTCCCCCAGGGTAGGTGTCTCAGCCCGCTCAATATACTTGATTTTCACCAGATACAGCCCAAGCCCTAGGCTTGAAGAATCGATGTATATCCAGTCCGCGGAAAACGTGTTACAGATAGTAGTGTCCCTTACAAGAACTAAAGAACACTGGCTAGAATGACTGCGTGGGAGATCGAAAATATCAACGCGTACGAAAGTCGCTGGAAGATCACGACAAATCTTAACAAATTCACTATCATCCCGATTGAAATAAACAAGACATCTCCCATACGAATTGGTGACGAAAGATACACATACAAACCATCAGGCATAGTTTTAGGATTAAAATTAATAAATACGAATACTCTGATCAACTCAAAAGCATCGCAGCATGAACCAAAAATTACCTCAACGAATTTTACATGCTTAAAAACTTAAGCACAAAAAACAAAAAAAAGATCTACACTGCTTACATACGACCCAAGATTATGTACTCCCTTATGCTACTGATAGCAGTACCGAAGTCTTGGCTCAACAAACTACAAACAATACAAAACAAAGAAACACTAATAATTACAAATACTAGAAGAAGAGAAAGAAAACTACAACAAGCGCTCCATGAGGAAATCAAATTAATGGCAATTAATTGCGACCTAGGAACAAGAGCACAAAAAATATGGAGAAAAGTAGAAAGTATTACAGAACCAGATTTCGTAAGAAATCACTTTGAGATGCCTAATCCAAACCAACCACAAGTTGGGCGAAGATTTCCCAGTACCAGAATAGCCGCTGAGAACAATCAATACCCAATATACACGGCGAGACAGCATTAAGAGGACAACAGTAACTCGACATTACGTCGAACATGACATAAAATGAATTTGACATAAGTCACATCAAAAGCCAACTTGAAAGGCTTGAAAGCTAAAATCAACCCAACTCAACTCTAAACTAGAATTATACATGCATACATGTACACGTGCATGTACACATGTATATGTATAAAGAGAGAGAGAAAAAAGAAACAACAATAAAAGGAAGACTAGAACAACAAAAAGATAACCAACAAAGGCATTAGAAACAAAAACCTGGAAACATAGAACGAAGATATAGCAAACAAATAATAATACTATGACATGAAATCTATATAAGTAAAACAACTTTAAAGGCTTCGAAGCCAAACTCAAAGGAATAATAAAACAAAGTAATAGACGAGGAAATAAATAAACTGAGATACCATTTTACCAGGTACCTAACCTCTTACCTCTATATCTATCTTCATTTTAACTTTTCAACACTAATTCTCCTACAATGCCATATATATTTTGAAACATGTTATGTCCAAGTCCAAGTCCATTACCACATTTAGCTAAACCCTTCAGCATGGAAGACAAAATCCTCAGTGAACGCATACACAAAAGCTTGCCTACAATATGTATTTGTATATATTTGGTGAAAAAGTAGTAAACTGGAAGGTGATTTAAAATTTTGGCGTTGCAAACAACTTGGAAGATGTAAAGGAAGGAGTCATACAAAGAAAAAGTAATAAAAGAAGTAAAGTAGCCGAAATAACTACAAACGTAAAACTTCGCCCCGAAGAAACGAATGAAAATGCAAATTCAATTTTTAAGAAAGTCTTAACGCTTGCGTCTCATAGCGCAAGCAGCCATTCCAAATGCTTTAGTTATGAAGAAAATACTATACCGGAAACGAAAGTACTCGTAGGTAAGAGCTCCACCTACTAATCCTATAAATCTTAGCAAGTTAGTATTACCACATGAACTTTCGAGATATGTGTCTCATATTAGCGTCGACGAAAACTTCTTGCTAGCCTACAGCGGCCCTGGATCAGATCTAATTTTAATTTGGGGGAGAAATAGCTGGTTGCAACATTTAGTGACTTCAAACGTATGGTACATTGGTGGTACATTTAAAATAGCTCCAAGTTTATTTTCACAAGTGTATATTTGACGTCAAAAACTATGATAGAGTGCATCCATTTTTTAGGCTCTTTTATCTAACAAAAAGAGAGTCATTAATTTGTGAATGTTTTAACTTCAAGAGGAAATTGAACCCCATCTGAACCCAAAATCAATTGTATGTGACTTTGAACAAGCAGGATTTAATGCCATGAAGGGATGTTTTCCAGACGTGGAAATTAAAGGTTGTTATTTTACATTTAACCCCAAATATGCAAAAGCATGTAGCTGCAATTTGAGCTTCTCATTTATATTAATGATGCAGCATTTGCATTAAGGGAAAAGATGGTCCTTGACTTGGCTTTTGTAAAAATATCTTGAATTGAGCAAGATGTTAGAGATTTTGCAACTTAAATTAGCCTGGAATTAGAAATGGAATAAATATTTAATGGGTTTAGAGACACATAATTTTCGACCTTGTTCAATGTTGGATTTGTAAATAGTTTTCTGATGTTTATTTTTGTTTTTCCATATAGTGTTAACTAATTATGCTTGTTTTAAAGCGGGGCGATAAGTTGGCTGGCGATGAGTTAGCTGGTGATGAGTTAGCTGGTGATGGGTCGGCGGCGATGAGTCGGTGGGGATGAGTTGGTGGTGATGAATCGTACCTAAGCCTATAAAACTGGCCTGTCTTAGGGATAAAGAAATACTTTTTATAACTTCTAGCATTTCTGCAAGCGATTCTAGTTGTGATTTTTAATTAGCTTCAGTGTATACATTCCAAAGATCGTCGTTCGACTCTTAAGGTTTTCCAGGGAGATTTGATTCTTCTAAGCTGAAATTTCCGCTTTTGAATTTTGTAAACTATCTTCAAACCATTAAATCGCCTACAACACCTTTACCCTAAACACTATAAATAGATTTACACGTTTCTGCATCGCTTGTACCCCTTTCAAACAAGAAAAGCTTTACATGCCGAAAATGCAACTCTTGTTTATTCATGTTTGACCTTGATATCAAGGGCTGACAAAAATAAGAGATATCCTGAATTTTTGTATATGAGACGCAGCCAGTAAGTGACCTCGCTGGAGGAGGCGCCAACATCTCAGTCGTACCAACATTACAGCTGTAAAATGAAGAGTTTAAAAACACAACTGTCAAAATTGTTCAGAACTTTCTGGAACACCTGATATTTCAAATATTAAATAATAGTTTATATTAATTTACCCGTTCTTCCAGTGACAGTACATTGACGTTCTCTGGTCTTGAGTTGATACCATCTATTTCTGAGTTTAAGAAGTAATTTCTCCGCTTGCTGCTGTAGGCGTTTTAAATTTTCAATTGCCTTTTTCATATAAAGCGATCAGAGCTGTAATGAATACTCTAAGTTAGGTCTTATAATCTCTTCATATAAGGCAATCCCAATATATTTTGATTAAAATGCAAAGTGTCGTGTTAAGTAGACTAAAACCCCATTTGCCCTTTGCGAAGCTATTGTACATTGTTTTAAAATATTTCAGAGTAATTGAGATTAAGACTAAACATATTCCGTGGTAATGTGTATAAAATTTGACCTCGCATGTAATCTCTTCGTAGATTATCCTGACTTTTCTACGCTGACTTGCATCTGATGTCTTCCCATCATTCGACTAATCTATCAAAGTCTTTTTGAAAGTTTTCGTAGTCACTATGATAGTTCGCCTTAGTAGCAAGTTTCGATCATCAGCGACTTTCAAAATTTTACATAATAAGTCCATGTCAAGATCCTTTATATATATTTATAAAAGCAAGGGGTAAGTATAGATCCCTAAAGAACGCCATGCATGAGTAACGTAAACGCACGAGAAACTATTTACATTTACCAGCCATAACACTTTGCCTTCGGGTTTTCACCGTCTTCATCCTATTTTAATACTCTGCCCGCAATTCCGTGCCCTTTTAGCTTTATCAAGATATTTTTTTATGTGGAACGGTGTCAAAGGCCTTTGTAAAGTCTAAATACACTAAATCTACGGGTTTATTCTGAACCAAGGCTATCATTTTCTCAAAAGAATATTCAAGCAAATTAATTAAAAATGAGTGGCCACGTCTAAAGCCATTCTGCAAGTCATTAATTAATTAATTAACATCGAGATGCTATTCTATCATATCTCTAGCAATGGATTTCATGGGTTTAACGACAGAATAAGGAAAATGGGCCAAAAGTTTTCAGGATCACTATTTATTCCATTTTTTAATAAATGCTATTACATTTGCTTCTTTGAACTCATTTCCCACTAATATATTTTTTAATTATACAAAAGTTTTTTATATGTAGTTCAATTTATAACTCTTTAAGGTAGATTTATTTTTATTATTGGGACCCGGTGATTTGGACATTTTCATTTTCTTTCTATAAATACTAATTAATTTTCATTAATGCCGAAAATGTACATTTGCCTCCGCTACGTCTCTCTCTCTCTTAAAGAAAGTAGAGGAAGAGGTGACGCCCCCTTGTCGCGGGAAGAGAGCTTGTGTGTACCTTTGACTTTTCGAGCTATGTCGGCGGGTGTACCTCTTCTAAGTACCTCTGGTAGGGCTTCCTTTGTCGATTTGGTCGGAAACGAGGTTCCAGACTAAGTGCGTCATTCCCTCCTTTTTTTTACTCTATCCTTCTCTTTTTTAACCTTTATCCTATCTATCCCACTTATACAAAAAGAAAAAAACAAAAAAAGCCTACTCCTATCCTGTCACTCTTTCCCTTTTTTCCCTCTATCTACATATAAGGACCTGGCAGCTACCTCACGCATCAGAAGAGAGGCTTTGGAACCTCTATAAACAACGCCAATCGACGTTCACTGGTTGCGAGAGACTAGGACTAGAGGTGTCCCAGGCGTTGAGGCACGATGAATTGGATGAGGGTAGTGCCCCGTTAACCCCTTCCCTGGCGCGTAATTATTGACCGTTCCCAGTGCCCGTTGACGGATGCCTCTGGTAGCATCGGTCCGAGGTGACGGCCCTTTGTTTCCAGGTTGGTTGCCAGGCCAATAAAAAGCCTTGGGTCGAGTCTCTTGGTGGGGCGGGATATCCATTGAACGCTGCTCCGAGATCTTGGCCGTTGTGAAGGGAACTAGTAGGAGTTTAAAAGGGGCGTGCTTCGTTGTTGTTCACCTGGTGACAAATCGATGGCCCCTTCGGGGACCGTTTGTGCTGCTTGGTTGGGAGCCACGGCACGCCGAGGCTTGACGACTAGGTTTAACGAACAGCAGCACATGGAGCGTGCCTTCTGAAAGATCCGAAACGTCTCCGATCGATAGGCGGAGCGACTCACGCGGGGAGAACTCACCAACCCCCTTTTTTCTATTGATTGATCACAAAGTTTTTAAAGAGAGAAAGTGTTCAAAATGACAAGGAAAAAAGGTCCAGCTGCACTCAAATATACATGTGCGATATGCCAGAAGGATAAGTGGTGCGTGGACTTCCCGGAAGGATGTTTTTCGAAATGCCACCCGGGAAGTATATGCACCGACTGCATCCTTAAAGGAGAGGTCCGAGAGGCAGTGGCATACTGAAATGAACTCAAGGATCTCTTCAAAACCTCTGAAAAAAAAAATCTAGGACGTTGGAAAGTAAAGTGCAGACCCTAGAAACGCAGCACGCACTTCAGATTCGGCGTCTCGAGGAAAAAATCCTAGGGGAGAGCCTCTAAACTAGAGGCCCAGTCAGCTCAAGCTCGAGACGAAAGTCCCAAGGACTTGGGTGGTTCCGCCGATGTGACTCCAGCCCAAGGAGGTGAAGCTGCATTGGCAGCCCCACTTCTGCCATGCGGAGCCAATGAGAAGAAGAAAAAGAAAATGAAGAAAAACGACCTTAATGCAGCTCACCCCAGTGTAGAGGATTCGAGCGTTACTGGTGCGCAAGGGAAAGTGGAAAGATAAGAAGAGAAAAGAGAAACGGAAAAATAAAAAATAAATGAAGACAAGAAAAATAAGATGAAGAAGAAAAAAAAGAAAAATGTAGAGATACAAGAGGCAAGCGGCAAGTTGCTTCAGAGGGGAAAGAATAAGTCACCTGCTGACAAATGTGCAAGAGTCACCCTTATTCGTGATTCTCAAGCACGGGGCCTGCAGTCCCTGCTAGTGGCCCGCCTTCGCACTAGTGTGAAGGTAAGCTGCCTGCCAGGATGTGGTAACCACCACATCAGAGTAGAGGCTGAGAAATGACAGATTTCTGAGAGCTCAGTCTGCTCTGATGGTCAGTGGAAACGACCTCTACCTGAGAGGAGGTAGGGTAGGCCCTACAGATAAAATCCTCCACACGGTCATGGGTGTCGTGGACGACTGTGGGCTGAAAACCCGCAAGCGTGTGGTAGTCAGGATGCTCCCGAGGAGAGGTCTAACACAGACCGCTCACTCGATAAATGTCTCTTTAAACCGGCGCCTGGCAGATTTGTGTACGGCAGAGGGCGTCTTTTTGTGGACCCGTACCGCACCTTTTATGGTAGAAATGATCTATACCAAAGGGATGGGGTACATCTTTTCTTTAAAGGAAAGGCTTTTCTGTCGAACATGATCCAGGATGTCGTAAAGAGGGCCGAAAGGAGTATCCGGCCCAGACTGAGGGCGGACGTACACCAGTACGCCCGTGTCACTCTAGAAACGACCTTCTCAGAGGTCGCAAAAAGGGGTGCCTCACCAACAAACAAGCCGGGAAACGGAAGAGCGTAGGAAGTCCTACAGTCGGGGACTCCCTGAAAGTTCTTTCATTCAATGCAAGGTCAATCAGGAACAAGTTTCCTGAGCTCCGTGGCCTCGTAGGGACGGAAGAACCCGAAATGGTAGCCATAACAGAATCGTGGATAAAAACCTCAACCCGAGACTTCGAAGGTGAATTCACGGTTCTTGGCTACCAACTCTTCCACAAAAATAGGCCAGACAGAGAGGGTGGCGGTGTAATGTTGTATGTCAAGGATACAATCAAATCTACGAAATCCAACATTATATCCGATCACGAGCTCCTAGGCGTTGACCTAGAGATAGGTCCTGTCAGATACAGGACCCTGGTGCTTTACAGACCCCCTTCCCAACCCGTTGAGAAGGACAGTGAACTGTACCAGCTGCTGGGTGAGCTTGTTCAAGGCAGAGTGTGCATCGTTATGGGCGACTTCAACAGACAAGTTGACTGGGAAACCAGAGCAGCCTGTGGCGAAAGCGCGCTACTCCTGGAGTTCGCCAACAACGAGTTCGTCACTCAATGGTTCAGAGAACCGACGAGAGGAGACAATATCCTCGACTTGGTCTTCACCTCTAAGGATGATATCATTGAGGATGTCTCTGTAGGCGAAGAGCTTGGTAGCAGTAATCACCAGCTAGTTAGATTTACCGTCAAGATCCCAAAGGTAAGGTCTGTTGCCAGTCAATCAAGGAAACTTGACTTGAAAAGAGCAGACTTTGCAAGACTTCGTGCTGGGCTAACTGATGCAAGGCTAGCGGTATGCGAAGAGGTTGAGGATTCGTGGAACAATTTCAAAAATAAATTCATGAGTCTTCAATCAAGTTGCATCCCTCTGAAATGCCTTCGTCGGTCTTCTGTTCTACCAAAGTGGTTTAATCGAGAAATCGGCCAACTGCTTAGGGAGAAGAGAAATGCGCACCGGCGATCGAAGATCTCGGGTGCTTTTGACGAGTACCGGAGGCTAGCCAGGAGAGTGAAGTCCAGCATAAGGGCGGCTAAGCGTACTGATGAACTCCGAGTGGCAAGACTCTGCAAGGAGAATCCCAAGGAGTTCTTCGGCTATGTAAATAGCCGTAAACCAATCTATCGTAGGATTGGGCCCTTAGTGGACGAGGAGGGTGCATTAACTCAGTCAGATGCAGAAAATGCTAACCTTCTCAATGACTACTTCTCCTCAGTGTTTACTAAAGAGTGTGGTCCCATCCCCCAGCCTACGGATTCCTACTCGGGGGAAAAGCTGGAAGCAATGGACTACACCGAAGGAGAAATAAAGAAAAAGATCGCTGACCTAAAGACGAATAAGTCCCCTGGACCGGACGGGTTTCTACCTAAAGTGTTGAAGGAAGTGTGCGATGAAGTATCACGACATCTGTGCGCTATCTTTAACATGTCAATCCGGACCGGATGCGTTCCTAGAGACTAGCGTGAGGCGGAAGTGACTCCGATCTTCAAGAAAGGAGACCCCAGCCATCCGTCAAACTACCGACCTATCAGTCTGACTTCGATAGTCGGTAAACTCATGGAAAGCATGATGGTGGACAAAATGACGTCGTATTTAGAGTCAAACCTGCTAGTGAGGAGTTACCAGCACGGCTTCCGAAGGCAACGGTCATGCCTGACGAATCTTGTGGAATTCTTTCACTTCGTATTCAATTAGCACGATAGAGACAAGGTGGTGGATGTGGTTTACTTAGACTTTCAGAAAGCCTTTGATAAGGTACCACACCGCCGCCTTCTCCGGAAAGTGCAAGCACTGGGCATAGACGGAAAAGTAGCCGGATGGATCGAGAACTGGCTAAGTGGCACACGGCAACGGGTGGTGGTGAATGGACAGGCTTCTGAGTGGGTGCCCGTTACTAGCGGGGTGCCTCAAGGTTTTGTCATGGGACCACTACTATTCATCACCTACGTCAACGACATGGATGGTGACATTGTTGCCAAGATTTCCAAATTTGCCGACGATACCAAGCCTGTATGAACGTTGCAAAGTATGGAAATACTACCCGCCTTCAGGAAGATCTTTGGAAGATTGGGGAGTGGTCGGACACGTGGCAAATGCCTTTTAACGTGGGCAAATGCAAAGTGATGCATATCGGCCACCGAAACCCCAAATCTCAGTACATCCTTAACGGCACTGCCCTTGAATCGAGTGACACTGAAAAGGACTTGGGTGTTTCTATCACTAGTAACCTCAAGTTCTCGAAACAGTGCATCGAGGCAGAGAAGAAAGCCCAAAGGATATTAGGCTACATAAAGCGCCAGTTTGGATACCGTAACAAGGAGATAGTACTTTGTCTGTACAACTCCCTCGTTCGGCAGCACCTGGAGTATGCCGTACAATTTTGGAGTCCTTCGTTTCGAAAGGATATCGCAAGGTTGTTACGCGTACAATCCAGGGCAACCAAGCTGATTCCCTCTATCCGACATAAAAGTTATGAGGATAGACTAAGGGAATTAGATCTGTTCCCGCTGGAAACCCGTAGACTGCCTGGTCAGCTCATCGAAGTTTTCAAAATACTTCGAGGGTTCGACAATGTTGACTACCGGGATATTTTCACACTGAGTGAGAACAGAACGCGCAATCACGGCTTCAAACTTGAACTGAAGCGTTACAAGATGGACCGTAAGGTCTCCTAGGGTACCTTCTTTCCTTGTAACCGCAATCTGTGTTGAAATTTTTTCACTTACAGTATCTGCGGTAAGTGGAACGCACTTCCAGTGGAAGGTGTCAACAGTGAATTTGTTGACCAGTTCAAGTCAAGACTAGACAAAGTCTTGAAAAGTGGCCGTTCAGAGACGCAAAACAATTGAGCAGCCATGTACCCGCTCGATTGCTAGTCCAAAGGTACCCTCTTTGAATGGACCGTAAGGTCTCCTAGGGTACTTCCTTTCCTTGTTACTCCTTGTTACGTGGTCCGAATCGTCACAAATGACTCATTCCTTAATGTGTATATGATCATAATATATATCGCTTGGGCTCGACTTTAGACACCAACGCTAGCTTCTTTTCATAGCTCCTGCTGGTTCTTGACATGTTATACAATCTATTACGTTTTCCTTATAAAATGCTAAAGCTCACTACTAAGCCACGGCCCCTGAACTGATATATTACAATATTTACGTTCAAATTGCACTATTTCATTATTCATAGTAAAGAATGAACGCTGAATTTCAATGTAGCTTTCCTGGATATTTCAAAGTTTAAAATTTTATCCCAATTTAAAAGACCAAAATTGTAGGATTTAACGTGCCCCCTCCAATCAACGTTTCTTGAAATATTTATATTGATTCGAATTATGTTATGATCACTATTTTCAAGCATTTCACTAATATGTAAATTATAAACTAATTTCGTTTCATTAGTCAAAATTAAGTCTAGGAGATTATGTCCGCGTTTGGATTCTCTCAATATTTGATGACAGAAGTTGTCGTTTATAAATATAAGCTATTGATTTCCTGCATTATCAGTCATTTTATTTAAAATGTCAACATAAGAAAAACTGTAGACAGCATAAAACCGGGACATTTGTATAAATTTGTTTGAAGGTGTTTAAAAAAGAATTATAACCTATTGCTCTTTCGTTTTCATTGGTATAGCCAAGGGCAAAAATCATTTTATTAGTATTTATAACAAACTTGATTGCTAAATATACAGCCATAATATTTATTTTGATCAATTTAATTATCACGAGTAGCTCGTTTTCAATATATAGAATAACTTCTCCGCCTTCTCCTCTAAACGCAGTCTCCCTAAATATTTTGTATCCCGCCAAGTTAAATTCTCCTATAAAATCTCGTTTGTTACTTTCAATTCATGTCTTTGTAACTCCAAAAATATAAAACTCTTCCACAGCAACTAATACCTTCAATTAATCAATTATGTTACTTAAACTACGTACGTTCGTATAAAAATATGATAACATTTGCATTTGAATTTCAGAACTAGGATTTGGTCCATCCCGAACACAGGTAGTAAATAGATTCTTCGGAGAATTCACTCTAACTGGTACTTTTCAAATATAAGAGTGGTAAAAGATGATCTAAAAATCTGCTGAACCAGACAAATATTACACAACTTATATCCAATTAATCTGGCATAAACAGGTCGTGACGTTCATAAATACGAGTAATTATCTTAAATTTGAAGAAAACGACGGCTACTTCATGACAAAGAACTCTTAAACAATTATGGATATAATAAGCATGGACTAGTGAGCTGAGGCCGGAACCCACTACAAGTATTATATCTTAAAGAATTTTTTTAACTTATATATTGAAGTTCTATTAATAGAGATAAATAACAAACAAAAGAAACATGTGCTCTAGTTCTATTCATCATTTACCCCGCTTATAAATCTCACAATATCTTTTCAACGCCTGTAAAGACACAAAAAAAACAGTCAAAGAAGGATATAAAAGTTGTAAAAAAACAAATGATCATTTAGATTGATATTTTTTTATAGCTTTGAGGGGAAGAGAAGAATTAGAATTAGTTATGCCAACTTTACTAACCAGATATCAGTAACTTCTCTTAACCGAACACCGGCCATAAAAGTAATCAAATTCGTTCAATGCAATCGAATCCCGATATATATATATATATATATATATATATATATATATATATATATATATATATAGAGAGAGAGAGAGAGAGAGAGAGAGAGAGAAAAAAAAAGAGAGAGAGAGAGAGAGAGAGAGAAGGGGGGAGGGGGGTAGAGGGAGATGAGACGGAAGGGAAACATGGAGGTGCGAAGGGGTAGAGTTGATCACAATCGATTTGAAAGATCAAATAGGCCGAAAGGCTAGTAGCGAGTGAAGCCATGGATTATATATATATATATATATATATATATATATATATATATATATATATATATATATATATATATATATATATATATATATATATATGAAATTAATTCCTTATTGAAATCAAACATTTCGGACCAATTCTTGTTCCATCTTCGGTGGCAATAGCATTAGAGAAATACATTGCAATACATTTTACACCATCCATTATATTCATTTCTATCCATAACCCTTTCTTTTAATTAATTCATTATATTTCGTTCATTTTTCTTCTCTTATTTACCCAAAATTAATTAAACTCTCGTTGGACTAGACAAATTCCTTTCTCACAATCACCTCAGTGCAAGTGATCACTGGTGGTTCCACTTTTCGCGGTTAACATATGCGAAGGTGGGCTCAGTTCCCGTCTGGTGGCGGTTGGGGGCGAGATGCATCCAGACACTTCAGATTCCCCAGACGTGCAAGATAGCATGGGAAAGCCTTTGGGGGTGGATCTTATGCGGCTTGTGAGAGGAGGAAGAGCTGTTTTCAGGGGAAGGGAAGTGGAGCTCGGAAGAAAAAGAGAAAAGTTGTTAAACCCAAATGTCCAGACGTTAAGTCACGTGGCTCTGGATAGTAGAGTTCAGTTCGTCACGTGTAATTATTATCCCCTCATACTCTCCTCTTTCTCACTCTCTCTCTCTCTCTCTCTCTCTCTCTCTCTCTCTCTATATATATATATATATATATATATATATATATATATATATATATATATATATATATATATATATATATACATAAATGATGTGTGAGTAATTTTAGGGCATTTATAGGAATGCAGAAATCGATACATAAGACATGAATGAAAAGGTGTATTTATTTTAAGATCGGTAAAATATATCGTGAGAATCCTTATAACAAGCTAATAAATGAATCCACCATTAGCCTCAATGAATGCTTCAATGTGGGAGTCTCAAGCGTTGACAGTCCCGAATCAGATGATTTTAAACACTTTTGGTCATAGTGGACTTG